>VZUI01049369.1:0-78661 GCA_013401135.1 Cettia cetti | reverse complement strand
GAAACCAGGTGGGGCAGTGTTTCCCTTATCTTCTGCTAATGGCTCATCAATGCCTTGCCACATGACTCATAGATAACACCCCGGGAGCTGTCTCTGTTTAATGGGCCATCAAGGACCATCACATGACTCATAGAACGATAACAGTCCATTGTGAGGTGCTCCTCCCAGGGGGAGGAGCCAAGCACTCCCATATGAATATAATCCAGGGTTTGGGACAGCACAGTAGGCCTTTTCCCCACTGGATTCCCAGAGGACAAGAGCTACCAGACCTTCTCTTCAGGATCACTACTTCGACAAGACCATCTCATCTGGACTGCTACTACCACCCTAACAGGGTGTCAGGTTGTATTCTGACTGTCAGTATTTTCTACTATTGAATTTATTTTATTTTACTTATTTTCTTCTTTCTCTTATTAAATTGTACTTCTGACTTGGAGTCTCTCACTGGTTTTGCTTTCAAACCGACATAGGGACTTAACCTATTTTGCACGAGGAAAAGTCTCAGCTAGTCACAGGAGATGCAGTCAGAAGAGAAAGTTATACCTCTGATCTTTGGCCAAACTAATAGCTTATAAAATAGCACCTGCAGCTACAGTCTGAAATGTTATCAAAGCTGAATATTTTCCAGTGATGTGCCAAAAAGAACCAAATTCACGTAGCTCATGCTGATACTTAACCAAAGTTCCCATAGCATATGCCAGGAAAATGAAATGGGGAGTTATATATGGGAAGATTTATTGGACCAGAAATAATATATAGAACAATTTTTCCTCTCCATGTCTTTTCCTCTTGAACATTGTAACCAAACAGGTCTCAAATGTTTAATGACTAAGGAAAAGACTACATCCTACCACATATTTCCAAAAGCAAGTGTTAAAAAAATGCTTCTCTCTTACCTTGTTAGCTTTGTCCCAATCTGCTGCCTAAGTTCGAGCCTCTCTTCGTCAGTCTGCATGGGGAGGATGTTCTTTTCCTCCAGCTCCCTCTTGGAAGGCCTGTTGCTTAGTTTGATTGCTAAAGAGTCCTTCCTGCAGAGTTTCCTTGCCAGGGGGCCTGTGGGAGAGAGGAGAGGCTCTGCCAAAGGAGGTGCCTCACTTCATTACAGCATGCAGCTGGCAAAGAAATAGTAGCCAAGGGAGGATGTGAGGCTCTCCTTTACACTGGTATGGACTACGGGAAAAGGGGTGTCATTAACTTAATGTGCTCAGTTAACCTCAATTCATATCACAATAAGGAAAAGCTGAAATTGGAAGGTATACAAGAAATAGAAATTAATATATTGCTGCATAGAGGGGAATGGAGAAGAAGGGCTTGTTTCAGAATTCTTAGTAGCATCTGTAGCTTTCTCTAGTACAGTATTTCCACATAATGGAATGAAAAATTCAACCTCAGAATCTGGGCAGGCAGCAGAACTCCAGCATGTGAAAAGAGAGGGGTATCTGAATGTCTCTTGCCATGTAATATCAAGACATCCAAGCCAGCACTAGAAGGAATCAAAAGTCAATCAGAAGCAGTGCAAATCTCTATGCACATTAACTGACTGTTTCCTGGGCAGTGACAGTGGCAAGCACACTAAAAACCATAGATCAAATTTGCTTTCTTAGGCTTGTGTCCAAAGCAGTTTGAGAAATAGAGGCACTGAGAGACACAAACACATGAGAGGTTTTGGCCTTAGTTAGCAGAGTGTGAGATAGTGCAGTTCTGTTCTGTTTCAAGAGCAAACACTGCTTAATTTCACTTGCAGGGTAAGGTGGGGTTCTGAGATGAAATATGCCTGTTTTAGAATCTTCTGTGTGTTTTAAAAGTGATGTTGTTTGATTATACTGCTTCCAGTTTTCAGAAGAAAAAAAGGCAAAGGGGCTGGAACTTCCATTTCTAGGATGACAAGCAGTAGTCATACATAAAGTACTGTATCTTGTATTCATGGGACAGTTCTATGATGCCACACTGAGGCAGGAATTCGGTTTCCTCACAGAGGTCAGGAAGGTCACAGGTCCTTTCCCGGTCTAATTGTGATAGAGCATTGATTAACCTCTTCTTACCTGAGCCTAATCCTCTGATTGTGACTCCTTTCAAGGCGTGTTCACATTTATGATTCCAAATTTATTTTATATTGACTATATATAAAAGCTCCAATTCTCTATGTGTGGCACTTATTTCATCCTCCTGAAGTAACTATTGAGATGATCTTGACTTAAGCTAAAGGCAGGGCTTGTCTTCAGCACAGGCATTTGGGAAAGTGAATCCAAAAGCCAATTAGTAATTGAACCAATATAAACCCAAACCTGTCACTTGAATTTAGTCTGAGCGCTACCAAGACAAGGATTCATGTATATGAGCGAAATCACTATAAATTCATACTGTTTGCTATTTTGAATTAGCATCCTCATGCAGTAAATCCCTGAGAGATGCAAAAGCCACTGCCAAGAAAGAAAATGAACAGGCCTTGTGTTTCCTTTGTGTATTCCAAGTTCAGAGTAAAAATTAAACAAGAGAGAAAGGAAAAATTGAGTGAGTCTTACTTGTAAATAATGAGTTATCTTCCTCTTCATCTTCCTCTTCTTCCTCCTCCTGCCTTGGATAGAGGCAGGAAGAATCTTCATAGTCAGTTTCATGAGGCACATTTTCTTTATTGTCATCGCATTCGATCACAACAGTTGGCACTTGTCTCAAGTCTGGAAGGCCCCCAGGTCCTGTTTTTGTAACACTGTCACTTGTATGTAAACCAGAGCTGTTGGGAAAGAAAAGCATATAGATAAACTAAAGGAAACAGCTCAATGGAAGGCAGAGCTGCTTTTCTCACTGTATATAGGAAAGTAGTGATCTTTCATAGCTTTTTGAGAAGAAATGAGAACAGAAAGATTTTCAAGACCAGCGAGACATCTAACGGGTTTAAACTGAGTACTTATTAGATTTAGGGTACAACACTTACTTGGGAGAGGTAGGACAGCATGCAGGCAGGAATATAGTCAGCCAGGATGAAGCACTAAAGATCTAGTCAGCTATTCAGAGTGGTAAGCACCAGCTGCTCAGAGGTAAGCACGCCTTCGGCCTGGTCTGTGTGACCTTTCCGCTGGTGTGCAGGCAGCAAGGAGGCAATGTCTCACCTGAGTGCAAAAGGTGGAGTAAGACTGGGAGGAAGGAAGGATAGACTGTAGGGGATAATTGTAGAAAGGCAGAGGGAAAACTAATGGCTTGCACTAGTGATGAGTGACTTGAGGGGATGGCAAGTGCACAACTCTTTGATGTGCAGGAGAGCGAGCCTGTGAACCTGAGCTTGGAGAAAAGAGACTTTGGGAGCAGGTAAGAGGAACCAGGGAAGTAGCTAAAACCTGGGAAGTTTGTTTGCTAATGGCACAGTTATATATTGGGGCGTGGCCATGATAATATATATCCCTTGTCCTGCCCCAGCTCTTTATCCAGCCAGCTGCTGAAGATCAATCAGAATTGGCGGTAACATCATATTTCTTTTGTCACAGGTGTGATTGATTGTTTTCTGCATCTTATGAGATTAAGACCTGTGGTGGGGACTGCTACTATCTAGCCCTGTCTATGTGTTGAATTCAAAGCACTTTACCAAATAACATATCAAGAAGGGAAACAGGAACATGAAGAGGTGAAGATCAAAGTCAAACAAAAAGTGAAAAGTCAGAACCATATTTCCGAACCAATTTTTGTCTAAATAGCTCATGTTGCTTTTCCAGCATGAAATCAGAACGAGAGGCTGGCAGGCAAAAATGGTGGTAGCTCAGGATTATTTGTGAAACAGCAGAAACTGCCCTTTCTCTGAAGTCCTGGCTGATGCAACATCTCTATGAAAAATGGACAACATTTGCCTGTTGGACACCTTCTCTATGTCAAACTCCTATTTTACTTTGCAGAAGAACATAGATGGAAAGCAGATGTGCTGGCCAAGTTGACCTTGAGGTAGACAAACTTGGATCTGACAAGTACTGAGTACCCTCAATTCCCTTGAATATTTTTGCCTGAATATCAGAGGTGTTCTGGATCTTGAATAAAATGTATTCTTCTCTTTAAAATATTTTCTACAGAAATCTTCTGAATCTACTATCTTCAACTTGAAACATTTTGCTTTCTTCTGACCCCGAAGTTAGAATGGACTCTTAAATGGCAGCTAGATAAAATTCCAGAGAGTATTTTAAAAATGTAGTTCTAGGAATACAATGCTACTCCAAATATGCTTAGGGATTAAAGAGAAGAAAAGGCTTCAGATCCTGTGAACTAAACCATACCATGCTGTTATCATCATCTTCAGCTTCAAAGAAATAATTTTGTTAATTCCAACATATATTATTGCAGACTAACCAACAATGAGATGCAGAGCTTTATTAGATGCCTTGAAGAGAGAAACTCAATTTTCTTAGTGATAGTCCATGTTTTGTATCACAAAGTAAGAGAGATTCATGAAGAACTGGCTTGCAAATTTTTCTATTGGACTTCAATGAGTTTGACACAATAAACTTTATCCCAGATGCAGTTTTGGAATTCATCAGCTGAATTCTCATAATGACATATCAACCCACTACAATCTTTAAAAACCTTGAACTAATTTTTAATTTACTGAAATGCTTTCAGCATTTTTATATTATGAACTTCATTAAATCTCTTTTCTCTGTAAGCTAATTTTTGAGTAAGTCTTTTAAAGAGGAAAGGGAGGAAATTCAAAAGTCTGGAATAAATTTTCTGAGAAAAACTATAATGTTGTGAAATTCTGTTAGCATTGCTAAAAAATATCCCAAACCTTCCAATTGCACACATGCAACCACTGAATCATTCCATTAATTTTAAAACAATACATACACAGAGAGAAAGTACAAATTCTCTAAGCCACTGCTGAAGTACAAATGAAAGGAGCAAGAAGTAGTTCAGCATCCAGAACTATTTGGTACTTCCCTGTTCTGTGAAGGGTGGATGTCGCTTATGGATGCATCCTTATGGGTGTGTCCATAGGGTAGCAGATATCAAAGTGATCCATCAATTTAGGTTATCAAGCAGATATAGGATGGCAACAAGATTTACAGCTTACCACAGAGGATTTTTATTTGAATTAGTGATAAAGAAATAGGCGTCTTCTCATCTCATTGTAAGTTTTCTGAATCATCCACTTTCTTGATAATACTACTTTCTATTTTAAGCCCTGTATTTTTCCTAGTGTTTTGTGTTGTTCTTGATTAAAATCAGCCCTTTCCACAGCAATTTGACTAAGTCAGCTGTCTAAGCAAAGTGCTTATGAAATACATGCAATACTGCAGTATACTTTAAAAAGACAACTCAAGGTCACTGGATATGTTCATTGTGTATAAATGACTTTGGATCATTAGCAACACTCCCATATGGTCAGGTGGTCTACACCACAAAAATTTTTAGCATTATTACCAAAAAGCACACTATTGTTTCAAAAAGCCCATTTAAAACCAGTCTTGTGTTTTGCAACAAAATTAGAGAAAAAAAGCTACAGTTAAGTAAGTACTTGTTTCAAGAAGTTCTTAACACATGGATCTGAACAATTCATGGCTCCCTAGTACAAGAATTTGCAATTACTGCTGCATAATCTTCACATGATCAAAACATCAAAAAAGTTACAACACTACAGCTTATAATGTTTCTAGTGAGAAAATACTTTAGTGAAAAATCACAATTTAAGCATATGGATGACTCATGGTACAGGCAAAATTAAAATAAAAGAAAAAAGTGAAATACTTCCTGTAAGATCTAGTGGGAAGAACCTGCACACTTCTTGTCTGTCATGCCAGGCCCTTTGATTTTGGAATAAAGGGTTACATTTTTATCAGAATGTTTACAGATCCACAGTACCCTTTTCTGTACTTACCAGTTAAAACAAAAAAATCTGAAAAAACTTCAAACCACTGTATATAGGTTTCTACTACAGGAATGTGTGTAAGAAACAGAGAGAAGGCAGAGCTATAAATATTAAGTGTTTCTATCCTTAGGCAATGCTAAAGTTTAGACAAGATGCAATTCTCTTGACAAGTTTTATGGTAGATAAATGTTTTCTGACTCAAATATGTTTCATAAGATTTACAAGACATTGGCGGTAATGTCTAATGCATTTCATTTCATAAATCTACAGTCTGAAGCTGAGCTGGGTGTCCCAGAGGAACTGGTCTCACACACAGTCTTTTTGGACACAGTGATTTTTCACTGCTCTGCCACAGAGGCAATTCTAGCCTGGAGTGAGATATTGCCACTTAACAGCTCTTTAGTACATACGTTGAACAAACTGAGGCCTGGATTCATCTGTGCCCGCTCCTGTACATGGGCCCACAGAGTAAATGAAATTAATTGTCACCTTTCCAGACAGGCTGAGAATTGTACAGGCAAGGCAGAAAATCAGGCTATTTCAGATCAAGAAACTGCCTCACTAAGTCAAAACTAAAGACACATTTTGGTGTCACAAGAGAGTTTCTAAAGCTTCCTTAGCCACAGTTTGTGATGCACATCCTTGGGACATGGTCTTTCTGCTCAAATTAATTTCAGTCAGGAGGATGAAATCTGCATATTTTGGTGGCAGGTCTTACCAGATTTTCATTAACTCTTAAAATGCATTCTGAAATGGTAAAAAATGGTGTCCAACTCTAGAGTTTTACTTATGCTTGACATAAGAAGAAATTGGGCTAAAGGGGAAAGTCGTTTGCAGTAGAACACAAATCAGCAACAGAAGTTGCAGAAAAAAGGTTACATGGAAATTACACATCTCTCTGTTTCAACTTAATCTACCATAAAACTGGTAATTTATCAGGGACAATAGAGGCAAACTGGCAGCACAAATGACATGTCATAATAGTCATACAATGACAAGGGGCAGATTGCCCTTCTGAGAATAGGTTATGAATAGACATTATGACTACTAGAAAATGTTTGCAATCAAAAGCGTTAAGTGCACAAATGAACTTAATGTTCTATAATGTCTGTAATAAAGTTGAATAAAAAAAAATCCAGGAATTAACTGCCATTTTAAGTCATAAGAACAACTGGGACTTGAATAGCTATTACATGCCTTTTAATGTACCTTAAGACATTAACTGATTAATATGCACTAGATCTAGGTGAGGCAGTTACATGCAATCACTCCTGCAGAGGGGAAAATAGAAAGACTCAGTAACTTTCTCAAGGTCAGAGACAGAAAAATCTGGCTCATTTTTCTCTGGCAAGCCTGTGGCTCATTGGCAAAGCACTGATTTCAACTATCAGTCTTCGGATGTTGTTAGACTATCTGAATTCCAGAGATCTTATCTGTGTAAGCAAAAAATCCAGATTCCTAGAGGAAGGGAAGGTTTTACCCTTTCATTTGTTGTTCATGTCCACACTCAGAGACCTGGTGAACAGGAGAGTTGTGAGGTCTAAGAAAAATTTACTGGACAAAATGGGGATTACAAAGTAATTCAGCAAATATCATTAGAGCTTAAATGACCTTGAGGAGCTTCCACTGCAGCAGGACCAGAGAAACTAGGTTTAAGGAAGAAAAGGAAAAATTCCAGAAGGAAAAGAAAAACTTTAGAGTTGAAATCAGATCTGTACTTGTCTATATGATCATCTCTTTTTAAAATCAAAACACTATTCTAAAAAAAACCCCAAATTACCAGACTTGACAGCATTATTACTGCAGCACCATGGCAATTATACTGTAAAGTTGTAGGATAGTTTTGAGATAATGTCTGAGATCAGAAGGCAAAACCCCTTAGTATTCACCAGAAGGTGCCTCAGAGACGTATCAGGCAGGCTCTCCCAGCTCCTCAGGATTATTGACCCAACAGTAGTGGCCCAGTACTTTGTTAACTTGGAACAGCAAAGTGTAGGATATCACTCCATATCCTATGCTTGGTACAGATGTAAGCACACTACCAAATTCCAGACAGAGGAAGGAGATCTAGGATCTTTGCAGTTCTAACAAGCCTTCAAGAATTTTGGGCTGAAGTGTGCAAATACTGCAGTATAATTTCTCTAGGATTTAATGCCGATTTTTACAATAAGGGAAAATAAGTCAAAACTAGTACAAAACAGTGGCATTGGTGCAAATAATTGTCTCCCAAGTTAAATAAATATATTTTAAAAATTTGCATAAATCTTCAAGCAAGCTTGGCAAATTTATCTACATCACAATGTGGCTTGAAAAAAGAAAATGAAGAATTTAACAGTAAGATCAGCTCCACAGAACTGTAAATGGTTTGAAATACTTTTACCTCTATATACTACAAAAATAACAATTGCTGTTGCAGAGAAAATGATCATGACCTATTTTCTCCCTTGTGAATGCAAAAGTTATTGATTTGTTTTGACAAGGAGCACCAACGAAGTACTCAGTACATTAATCCGTGATTTAACTAACAGTTAATCAACATAAAAATGGCTATGAAAAATCTGTCTGCAATATCATGAACTAGGATTTGTATTCATTTTAAATGTGAAATACCAGTGCCACCTTTTCTTATTTTCTTCTTATTAATTGCAAAGGGAAGCAATTGCTTCACATTGGGACATGGATGCTTGCTTATTCAGGTTTTAACAAGCAGCAGAGCTTCAGCTTCAAATTAGTAGTTAAACCCAAACAGCATCACCTTCTTTAAATCAGTTAAACGTATTTGCAGACATAAACATGATGGATGGCTAGAAAATGGAGCACTCATTGCTGTGGGGCAACAGATGCCACAATGAAGTCATACTCTGAGAGATGTCACTGGGCTCAGGATAACAAAGGGCCTTCTGCATACAGTGTGAGACAGACATTAAAACATCCGACCTCAGCTGGGGACTTCATGGGCAGTGCAGCCCCAAAGGAGCCTTTGGGAGACAACAGCTATGCTCTGTGCCTGGTGCATTGAATTTTGGGGTGGTGCAGAGGCACCAGACCAGCCCTGTTGGCAATGTGAGAGGTAAATGGGTAATCACTGGGTATGGCAGTGGGGGACAATGTGGATGCTCTACAATTCTTTCACTCATGGGAATAAGAATTTCCTTCATAGTCCTAGTAGTTTTTCCCCAGGTGAGAATTCCCCCATGCTGTAGAAACACTAGACCCACGATATAATCACAGATGTGTCACTATTCTGATACTAAAATAAGCTGTCTGTGTGGGACAGCCTCTGGTCTCCTGACTCTTTTTCAGACAGTAAGGAGAAACTGCCATCAATAATCCAGTTGTTACCAACTATGGGATATAATGAAGGTAGCATTATCAGAAGAAATACTGGGGTAAATCATTAGGCATTTTGTCTATTAGACCAAAAATTTTGCCCTCCTGTGTAGTCCTGAGTTTCATGCCTGGGATGTTTTGATCTTGGAAAGGTTTTCCCAAGGTGTTCTTCTGGTAAACAGAAGAACAGTGTTTTGTAAATATAAGGATGTTTACGTTCTTTCTTATAGGAGGGACCTTCTTCTGACGTCCCTCTGAGATGACCAATTGATTGAAAAGTTTACCTTTGTGTTACCAATCAAATTGGCCTCTGACATTCTGTATAAAGAGGAGCTCATCCCACAATAAAGGGAGAACCCACTGACCACTTTCTAAAGGAGCCTGTGTCTCTTCTGTTCATGTCCGTTGCGACACTCCTGTATAACAGGATGATCTGATGCTCCTAGAACAAGCTGGCTAAAAAGTTGTCCTTGGTACTAAATAAAACGTAATTTTTCAGACTATCTTCCCTGTTCTGGGACTTCCTCAGTTTTCCTCTGCAAGGTGAAATAAATTTTCCAAAGCTTGCTGATGTTGCAGTCTAGGAGGGCAGCTTGCATTTATACAATGTGCTTCACTTACTCAGACTACTTGGAGAAACACTCAGACACTCAGAGATACTCCTAGTCGCCAATAACAAAAAACAGCCCAGTGGTGGGTAAGACATTTCTGATCAAATGTGGTACCTCTTGCCAGATGCAAATGGCTAAGAAGGTAGCTGCTGTGGAATGAGTTAAATACTTATTTTAAGATCAAACATATAATTTAATTTAAATTAAATAATTTAAATACTGTATTAAAACTCTTCTAAGTGACTTGTAGGAAGTCCACAGAGATTGTTTCTAGCTAATTGGTAATACTAATCAGATGTCCTGCTGGAGTGGCACATTGGATTCTAATTGCTCTTTTATGAATCTTCCTCTCCTTGCATTTAGCAATCGTCCACACAACTGGAGCTCTGCAGTTATGCCTCAGCAGTACATACTGCAAGCCAGGCATGTCCTATTAAAGTCTTCTCCACTGGCTGTATTATCTACTTCCTTGAACAGGACAATGGAGTTCAGGAAATTTGGTCTTTATTTCCTTTCTGCCTCAAACTTGTCAAACAAGTCTGGAAAGGCTCTTCCTCTGCCTCTGTTTCTCCAGAAATGACTCTGCCGTGAAGTTGTTAGACCCCAGAGGAGACACCTCATTCAAGTCCTGTGAACGCAACTCAAGTGATGATATCAATGCTGAGGTTGGCAGGAAACAGTGCACACCAGTATGGAATTTTAAAAGTTGATCCATTACCTTTCTAGCCTGTGCATGGTCATGGCTAACGTTTTGTTCAGTTCCTCGATCATCCGGCACCCTGAAGGGTGAATGGGCAACGTGCTGGACCCAGAAGGAAGGTGCTGGCTGTGGCTGCCGTACTGGAGCTGGTGCTGGTGAGCTGCTAACTGGGATGGCAGGACAGTGTGATGCTGCTGGGTCAAAGGCTGCTGGGAGCTCTTCTGCGTGGAATAGGATGGGAGAGAGAGGTCTGGCCCCCCTAAAGGCATGCAAATCATGACTTTCTTTGGAGGTAGTGGAGGTGACAGTTTAACTGGCATACAAGGCAGTTTCACAGGAGCGCCAGGATCTAAAAGAAAGAAAGAAAGCACTGGTGTTAATTTTCATGTCTGTGAGATGGAGATGAGAGTATCCGCCTGGGTGAGCAGGTATTGAGGTTGCTACTCAACATGGGAGTGTGCACACCTTCCCTGTTGTGACAGACAACTCCTACTGTATGCTCAGCATGGTCTGCAGAAAAAATACTGTTGCTTTGCAGCACTCCTGAGTCCCACAAAAAAACATCCCAGGGCTGTGTATGCCCCTTAATAAACACATTAAGCAATACTTAACAAGGCTTGTGGCACACTTTAAAGCCCTAATCCTCCAAAATAGCCCTGTGAGGTAGATGCAACTTCTTCTGCTCAACAGGCGCAAATAGGGGGAGAGCAATTAGGATGAGAGCAATTCAGTGTCTGAAGTTACAGGATGACTCACCACCATCACTGCCAGAGCAAAAGCTCAGGGATTCCTGATCCATCTCAGCCACTGCAGTACAATTACTACAAGTCACACTTCTTACACCTTTGTAATGTGCTGGTGTAAAAAATTACATTATAGGGCAAAAGAGAAAAGTAATGAGGTCTGAATACTAAACAGGAGGAAAAATGGAGGGTACATGAGGAGGAAAGGTAAAGGACACTAGATTGTTAGGACTAATGTATTCTTTCACAGAAGCAGAAGTGGCAGGCATTTTTATGTGGACTCAAGCACTGAATTTTACCTTTTTAACTTAATTAAATTAAATAAAATGTTGACTGAAACCCATAGTTGATCAGCCAGGCAAAGATTTCCTTGACTTCAATGAGAAATCAGTGAGAGGTCCACAAGCAAACCTCTCTTCTAGAACTCAGCTGCAGAATGGAGATTTTTGGAGTTGCACTGTGAAATATTTTCAGAAGCCAAAAGAAGTAACATGAAGGCTAGTAGTTGCCAAGATGGATGGGGGAAATGGACACAACACATGGGAAGAGTGAAAGAGAGAGAAAACATATACACTCTGAGCAACAACTGAGTTTGTCTCTAGGAAGAAGGCTACACCCTTTCCAGCCTGAATACTGCATATATTTGTCTCTGCAATGTAGCTCTGTGGGTGAGGCTTGCATGACCTTTGGTCCCTTGCTGCTTCTGTCCACTCCTCTTTCTACAACATGGTAAGGGAATTGCAGGGCCAGAAACTTCTTTCAGTCTGAAGAAGCTTGGGAGTTAGATGCTGTTTTCCAAAGGTCATCACTATTCTCAGCGCTATCAGGTTTCTATAGTTCTTTTCCAGACGGTTCTTTTTAGTTTAAACTATCCTTCTCCCCATTCCTTTCATTCTTTCCTTCTTCCTGGCCTTTTCTGGGCATTGTCTGTTCTTCTATCTGTATCTAATAGCCAGGGTACACGAGGTTGATATCAGGACTAGCAAGCAGTAACACTTGAAAATTACAGATTGTAAGGTGAAAAAAGACCATGAGTCAAGTTCAGATATATCTCTTGACTTATTTTGGTGCTAGTCACACCTTTCACAGCATCCACTTGGTATTAGTGGTTTTGCTATGCTAGGAACAACACACTGACAGTGTAAACCTTCCCCCTCTCCAGAGTGTTTAGAGGCCAACAACATAGAGGGGTCCAAGGGAGTGTTAAGATGAAATATCATGTGCTGGTTTTGGCTGGGTTAGAGTTATTTTTCTTCACAGTGTTTGGTATGGGGTTGTTTTGGATTTGTGCTGAAAAAGGTTTGAGTTGTTAATATGAAGATGTTTTTGTTATTGCCGAACAGGGCTTGCACAGAGCCAAGGCTTTTTCTGCTTTTTGAACTGCAACACTGTTGAGGAAACCTGGGATGCATGGGAAGCTGGGAGGACAGACAGCCAGGACAGGCGATCCCAAGTGACCAAAGGGATATTCCAGACCATATGGCATCATGATCATTATACAAAGTGAAGGTATGAAGGAGGAAGGAGGGGATGTTTGGAGTGATGGCATTTGTCTTCCCAAGTAGCCATTACATGTGATGGGGCCCAGCCCTCCTGGAGATGGCTGAACACCTGCCTGCCCAGGGGAGGCAGTGAACAAATTCCTTGTTTCCCTTTGCTTGTGTGCATGGCTTTTGCTTTCCTTATTGAACTGTCTTTATCTCAACTCATTAGTTTTCTCAGTTTTACCCTTCTGATTCTCTCCCTGATCCCACTGGTGGAGTGAGTGAGTGGCCTAGTGGGGCTTGGTGGCTGGCTGGAGTTATACCATGATGTAGGACCATGGAGAAAAAGGGGCCTTTCCACATTGCAGGAAGAGCTATAGAGAGTAGAATCCAAGTCTTTTGCCTTTCATTGTAATATTAAATCCACTTAACATGTTGTCTCTTGCAGGCTAAAATTCTTCTGATGGCTCTACCAAGGCTGAAATTTAACTCGTGGGTTTGCCAAAGCAGTAAAAGAAAAAAACAAAAACACATTCAGGATTTTCTATTCAAGCACCCAAAGGTCACCTTGTTTTTCTTACAAACATGTTATTTGCATACATTTCTTCTGTGTACCCTGCATAAAAGCACACACTCTTCAATAAAAGGTAAATAACAGAAAGAATAAAAAGTAAATTGTATAGAGCCCTGAGAATAAAGCTCCTATGAGATTTGTAATAAAAAAGTGGGGGTTTTTTTCACACATTTATGCTTCAGGCAATTTTACTTCTAGAGCTTGTCCTGAGTTACAAAGACTATACTGAGATCTGCACGTCCATTTTGACAAATACAGGTTTAAGATCCTTCTCTGCAGTATGTCAATTAAAGTCCTCATTTAACAGTGTCTGTACCTGGATGCCCCATCACTCTGTGGCAGCCATCCTTAATGGTGAATTCAAAGAGATCCCAACTGCAGGCATCTCTTGCTTTTGATAAAAGAATAACTGGAAGTATCATCTGGGTTTTCTGCCTTTTGTGATTCTGAAGATCAGAGCAATGCTGCATGTTGGAAGTGAGCATGACACGTCAAATAGCTCAGGTATAAAGCAAACAGGAATCCTTCCTTCTTTCTTCTAAAAACAGTGAAAATTTTTTAACTCATGCAAATATTCATGCAGTAGAGTTGTGGCACAGGCACTGCAGCTCTGGAATTGCACAGGAGAACATGTCTAGCTTAATTATCCTGAGTAGCCACATATCCATTTGGTCATGATTCACGACACGCACACTCTGGTTTTGACTCTGCACAACAAAGGTATGGACCTTCAGTTTCCACTAAAATTTAAACAAATGCTTCAAATCAACATGTTTTAAATGGTACCAGTGCTGGATGACTCCACTGGACACCTGCCACAAATCTTGCCCATTATTTTTAATGTCCTCATTCAGACTGACTGTGTTACACCCAGGTTATTGAACTTGTCTGAATATGGTCCTACTACCAAAACAGACTCCTGGAAATGGATCAGAGGCATTAAGTCTACTTGTCTGCCCTTCACCTTCAGGAGAATTCTACTTTGTTTAAATAAAATGGATGAAAGGAGAACGAGAGAAAATGGGAAGAGAATTCAATCCATTTGCTGGGAAATGTAACTATGTATCTTCACTGACACCAGTAATGAAGACCTTGATACTGCAAGATTTAATGTGTGGTCTGATCAGTGACTATGCTGAACAAGTGGGGCCTTGACCAAATCCATGGACTTCAGGCACACTGTTGGAGACTGTGCTACCATCATCTACACTAAAGGACAGAAAAACTTCTCCCTGCATGTAAGAGTGAGGTGACCAAGTTTTACAGTTCTTTCCTCTGTTTTAATTTCACAACGTATGTGATTTAGGAACCAGGAGTAGTAACAATTATTGTCTGCAGCATGGAATATACAGCAGACATGGGCATCTGTAGATGAGTAAGAAGCTGGACAGGGGAAATAAGAACAAAGAACCTATGATAAGTGTCTTCTCAGCGAAACATTACCAGAGTCTTAAATCATTGCACAAAGCACTCGTAACCGAAAAGAAGCAAACTGTGTGAAGCCAGGTGTGCAAGTCTGATTAATCTCTTCTGGCTGAGGTTTTTTGTGCTCAAGAGAATAATGAGCAATTTTGCAAGATGTTGGTTCCCAGTGGGGTTGTGACCACTCAGCGCTGTGTAATAACTTGTATGCTAGAATTGATGAAAAAGATGTTAAGACATCAACCTCTCCACTCTTGATGACAATCAATTACATAAAATACAGTTGTGGATGCCACAATATTTGCTACACATCAGACCTTTGACAAGCAGGCCGTCCCTTACCCTTTCCACACAGATCATTTTGCTAACATCTATAGTAAATGTATTTCTTTTGAGGTTTTTGTGAGATAAATATATGTTTACTTGTTGCACAGGTTTACTACCATATGGTTCTTTTGAAGTGTTAGTGGTGCACTAGAGCTGTACACCAAGTCTGATGCTTCTTAGTCACTGAACATGGCTGGAGAATTGGTCAGCACACATTGAAGATACAGCTGCTCCAGATAGGGGTGCCAGGAACTCCTGGATGTATGCAGCAAAGGTTGCCACATCAGGGGTTGTAGAAAGGCTCATTAAAATCTTCAAATTCTGCCCCAGCTCAGCTACTGCATGGAGAAAGAGGAGATCCTGGGCTTGTGGCAGAGCTGTCTGTGTTTGCTATACTGCCAGTGGCAGAAATGCTCTTTTGACTCCTTGCCAAATGTAAGCCAGTGTTGTACCCTGACAGCATGGAAGGACAACAGACTACTGGGTGGTACAAGAAGAAACACAGCCAGGAGATCAAAGGATTCTTCTAAGGATAGAAGGTTCCTCTTCTATTCACCAGTCCTTAGACAGTATCTAGACTACTGTGCAAGCTTACTATTCACCAGGAAAGAGCAAAAAACCAGAATGAGTCAAGCATGTCGAGCACAGGTTCACTGCAGTGGCTGAGGGCTAGAGCACCTGAGGTACTGAGGTGTGTTCAGCTTGGAGCAAAGACAGATTGTGGAAGGAACATTCAAGAGCAGCCTCCTAGTACCTACAAGCCAGGTTATCAATAAGGTGATACTTTTCAGTGGTGTGTGGTGGAGGGAGGAAAGACAGTGGACAAAAGTAAAACAAAAGATGTTCAAGACTGGATTGTAAGGAAAGTGTCTTCCCTGCCATGAAAAAAGGCAGTTAGTGGAGCAGGTTTATCCAGACAGGTTGTACAGCTGGCATCCTACAAAGCTTTCAAGACCCAGCTGGTCAAGGGCCTGAGCAACCTGGTCTGGTCCCATACTTGGCTCTGCTTTGAGCAGGAGGTTGGATTAAAGACAGGCTGAGGTTCTTCCTCACCTGAATGACCTTATACTATTGTAGGCCCGATATTTCTGGGTCTGAGAGATCTTAGCCTGCTAGCAGCTGCTAACTTTTTCCCAAGGAAAGATTTCTCAAGAAAGCTTCTTCTCAAAACAATCTTCTCTCAAACTATCCTTTCTCAAAACAATCTTTCTCCAGGTGGTGTGGTTTTTTGACTGGGAATCAAACCTGGGTCGTGGTGATGCAAGCGCCAAATTTTAACCACTACACTACTGGAGGAAGACTGTTTTGAGAAAGGATAGTTGTTTGTCGAGACTGTTTTGAGAAGAAGCTTTCTTGAGAAATTTTTCCTTGGGAAAAAGTAAGCAGCTGCTAGCAGGCAGACCTAGAAATATCAGGCCCAAAAATCTCTCAGACGCAGAAATATCAGGCCTATACTGTGACCTTTGCTGTACTATATACAAGTAATACAGCTTGTCCTAAAGTTAATGTGATAATCTTTAAATTCATTTCAAGCAATTAATTCTGTAAAATAATGTGCAAAAAACTCCCCCACACCAACAAACAGTGCAAAAAACATGTTGAGGGAGCTCCATGGGGTGATGTGCCTGATATTGGTTGGTACCATTTGGACAAGTAGCTTTTGATTTTCCAGGTCTTCTCTCCTGTAATCACTTGTGCCTAAATGGTGAGAGTCTCTTTTCTTGTTTCAAGGAGTTTTTGAGCAGATTCATAAAGATAAGTCAAAAACTGTTCTCAAAGATTTGCTGTGCATCTCCTGCCTACAGCAAGATCTGTAGCCGTGTCTTCAGGGGAAGATTTGAGACAGAAATTCTTTGCTGTTCTTCTGTACCACATATGCATCCAAGATTCAGGTTGAATTTGGAGAAGAAAAGCAAGGCATAATTAGCCCTAAAGGTCAAAAAGTATAGCTCTGCATGAATCCCTGTACAGGGCCTTGAAGCAGGTTTCAAAGAAGAGAAGATTTCCTGATGCCCGTATGTGATAGGTACTCCTCTCCAGGAAGCAGCACAGATAGGAATTATGGAGGGAGAAACTGTACCAGGGTCCAACTCCCATGAGAAGCAGTGAAGAAGAACTGCTTTTGCTCTGCTGCTTCTCCCTTGACACAGAGTGAGAGAACTGTCCATTGTCTCCATGTGAGTGTAACCTCTCTTCATGAATGTAGCCTGCCAGAGCAGGCAGCTGGGGGCAACATCACAGTGGAGGAAGCTTCTGGATTATGTCTAGGGCTCATCTACAGAGGAGTCTTCTGATACATATGTGACTACTGCATTATAAAATACTGCAGAGTATTTATTGGACAAATTGTAGCTGTAAAAACTTTTAAAAGCTGTCACTAATAACCAGCTGTGTTGTGGCAAGGCAGCAGGACCCCAGGCATTCATATTCTCAAACCTGATTCTTGTCTTGTCTGCATTGCCAGAAGCAACTTTTGAGGACTTTTAACATTTACTATCTTGTTAAATGTTTGCCTCTAATTATAAATTAGCTCTGACTACACAGACATAACTAGAAAGCACAATATCAGAACTAAAAATGTGCTATGTGTCTCTTCAAAATCTTGAATGAAGAAAGAAAAGGATGCAAAAAGCTTAAATGGAATAGATAAGTGACCAGATACAACTAAAGCTACACCCTACTCTAATATTAGGCTAAATTTTGGCTCAGACTCAGGTGCACCTGAGACTCCATCTTAGTGGCACATTTTGTTCTCTGGTGTTTTAGGAGCTTTATGGGTTACTGGTGATTTAGTTGGAAAATATCTAATTAATTTCAGAAAAGATTATCTGTGCTGGTGAAAATTAACTGCTTAATGAATCAAGATCAAAGGGAACTTTACAACACTGGGGTCTATCAAATCAGACATGCCTTGTCTTCCTGTCACTTGGCCATTAAAGATTTTATGATAAGCTGGGGACTTAAACACCAGCACCCCAATTAAATTTGGTCCCAGGTGATTATTTCAACGCTTCCTAAATTTTCAGTGAAGGAAGCTAGAAGTGTCCTAAATGGCTGGGTTCTGCACTTGAATATCGGAGAAATAAAACAACGAAAGAAATTCTACCTTGTGAATATCGTCTAATACTGATCAGTCTAATGGTAATCATGTTTGAAAACCAGTAGAAGGCTCACCAGGAGGTGACTGGCCAACAGACCAACTGGACATGCAGAGCAGTGAAACAACGGTATCAAAACACTTAAGGCTCATGTTATTCTCCTCCTGTCCTCTAGGGCTACGCAGGCACTTCCACACCCAGTGCTGTGACAGGGGTGTTCGCTGTGGGGGCAGCACCATCAAGACCACAGGACATGACGTGAGGGAAAGCATGGAGCATCTTCTGCAGCAGTGTTGGCACCACTCCCAGTGGGCAGCCCTGCAGTCTGCTCTTGGCTCTGGCCCTGTTTCTACACTGTCCCATCCCTACAGAGCCTCAGCCTTGAGAAGAAGCATGCCAAGGCTGTGTGATTTGTATTTGCTAGAGGCAATTCTCTCTTCCTTCCACCTTTAAAATGGATTTTTTTTTTTTTCTTTTCACTCTCCACAAAATTAAATGTGCTCTTACGTGTTTATTTAGGCCCGCTCTTTTATGTGCGTTTCTTATCAATTGAAAGGCCAATCTTTGTCTTGGCACAGACAGATAGATATTTGAGATGGTTCAAAATGCTTTCAGAGGAAAGGAATGTTTCTTTTCCATTTCTAAAACCTGTAATAAGTTCTTTGTCAAGCTCTGCAAGTCAGTCTGCATAATTTTTTGAAGAACTTTGGGGTATTTTCACAGCAAGAGGTGGTCTGTCTTTTTTCCCTCAAGGTTTGTATTTAAAATATTTTTCCTTTTTTTTTTGCCTCTGACCATGTCTGTAGTGATTTTTTAATATATATTTGTATAAAACATGTTTCTATTAAATAGGTACACTTATGTACGCATATACACACATATATATATGCAGACAGAAGTTGAGTTGCTTCTGCATTTTCACATGCGTACCTAAACCCTTCACAGGATTACATCTCCTCTCACAGTCTCTTGAACAGAGTACAGCTACCAGACTTTTAAATCTCTGTCACTCTCCACTAGCCATGCCTGATATGTCTTAATTTGTCCTTCAACCTTTTCAAAAATTCTACAGTAGAAAAATGTGTGTGCAGCAAGAACTGAAAAGGTTTTATTTTGAATGCCAGAATTCAGATTTTGCTTGCTTTCTCACTCACAAGCTGAGAATGTCTCTGGAGTAATTAGAAAAAGAATAGCATTAATTCTGCTTCTCACTGAGGAGGATGCTTCATTAGGATCAATTGCTCATTTTCAAAGATTGTACATGGCTAATATGATTACCACTGGAGAACACAAGGCACTGAGCAACACATATATCCTTTGGACCACCAAAGTAAATGGACCCTTAAGAACAAGCTGAATACTTTTAAGTATTACATTTATAAGAAATGTGTGAACAAGGGTTTCAGTTCCAGCAGGAATAACTGTCAATTTAATTATGGCTCTATGACTGAATCTGAATCTCTGTTCCTTTACCCTGAATGTCCTGTATATGCATGTACAAGAGCCTATCTATACACACATACAAGATTTTATGTAGGACTAGATGAGACATCACTGAAGGCCACCATAAAGTAAAAGAAGCCACAGCTCTGTTTCACTCTCATTGGAAAAGTCATAACCATCAAGCAACTCAATTATGCTGATAACTTGAGCCTGATTCTACTTCACACAAAATCTGCAGCTGCAGAAAAAACAAAAACTACTCCAGAAGCCCTCATCCTTTGATTCTTCTGTTATCTCTTACAAAAGAATCGCTTATGAATCAAGGACACTTAGTACCTGAGTTTTTTTCCTATGCTATTCCTATATTTTTATTTTTTCCACATTGGCCTCATTTCTGAGCAACTTCTTATAATTGGGACAGAGTTTTATGGGAGATCATAGGAAGCTGGTTTTGTCCTTAGGTGAAGCCATAAATACTGCTACCTGGCCTTGCAGGCTGCAGGACTGCCCATTCAGTTTGTAGCAAAAGGCAAAATATTAACCATTATGCGCAGATTTTGGCAGGTAAGAAAGTAAAGAGGTTTCACATAAAATGTATAAAACTATAGAGGACAAAAAAGTGTGGTCATCCAAACAGAAACATGAAGAGACTACGTAGAGATGAGAGAAAACCAGAACATGTTCTTTCCTAATGAGCGCTTTCCTGATATAGATCTTAAACCTGAATAAAATGGGTATGAACTGTCTGGGAAAAAAAAAAATCTACAATATATAAATGAGGGCAGAGCATTTCTCACATCAGCTCTGAAAATATCAGGGCAGGATTAACATAAGATCAACCCAGGGGGAAGACTGGTAGCTGCCCCACTACAAAGATGAACCATACCTCAAATTCAACCCAGGATTTTGAGGTGCTGCCTCCTGTTCAGCAGCTGCAATTAGGAGCAGACTCTTCAAAAGGTGCAGGCAAGTGTTTAGGGAATCTATTTTGGTCTGCATAAATATAGCCATCTTTTGCTTCAGCAGTCAAAATGAGAGACTGGGAGGAGGAGACACACCCACCCTCATTCCACATCCGCCTAGAACTTTGAATCCCTAAGAGCTTGGACTCTTGTGCAAACACGTGGAACACAAACCAGAGCCTGTGTTGTTTACTGTTATTTATTTCCATGCAGTGAGAGATAAACTGCAGCATAAAGCATAGGACATCAAAATCCTGGTCATTGGGAACTGGAGCTGGGCTCACTAGTGGGAGGGGAGTAGTCAGAGCAGGAGTGGAAAAGTGGAACAGTTTGGCAGACAACGTAAGCACTGAGGAAAAATGGCAAGAAGTCATAGGACAGAATTACTTGTGTAAGGATAGTGTAAAAGACAAACATATAGAAGGATACAGGGGACCTGCCCATATGGCAGCTGAGAGGACAAGCAACAAACGGCAAAAGGAGAAATGAAAACTCTCTCTTTCCCCTCAACTCTCATGCCTTTCCTCATTAAGGGCATTTAAAGATATCCTAGTATTTTTCTGATACTTCCTTTCCCATCAAAGCACATCCTGCAATTTCAGTGGTGATGGTAAATCTTGATGAATAAGAGTGAGGAGGGTTAGGAAATGCCACAGCGGTCTTAGGTAATTACAGCTGAGAGGGGAAGTGCCCCTGGAGCAACCTTGATGAAGGTGCAGTCTGAAGATTTTGCAGCCCCTGCTCTAGGTGCAGCACGTACATCACCAGCACACACAACAAGTGCAAACAGTGTTACAGAAAGAGGAAGAACATTGAGAACCTTGCTACCAAGGCAGCTTTTCCTCTAAGGGAAACGGTGGGGCTGAGGATCCAGGAATACCTACTTACCAGTTAAGTGGCTGGCAATCCTGGCAATAGGTTTAGGAGGCAGGGCAGGGGGCTGTTTGAGGAGGGACAACTGTTTCACTGGGGTGTCCTCATGATCTCCAGGGAAAGCGGCAGATTTTTTGGGGGGAAGTAGCAGGACTGGCTTAGCTGTAGGATCTTGGGACAGGAGGACGCCGGATTCATTGGATGTGGGGCTCTCTTCAGACACTGGAGGACACAACCACATCATAGACGCAACAACGTTACGAGCAAAGCAGCAGCAAATACAGCCGAAGTCAGACAAGAAAAGCAGCACAGCAATGCAGATTAGGAATGACTCATAGATTTCACTCAAACATCAGATAACATAGAAAGGAGGAAAGAAAGAAAGCAAGCAAGCAAAAGAGAAAGAGTAACACACATCTACAGAACAGCCAAATTTCCCATTACTTCTGACAGAAGCCAACTCCCCCATGTCAGGCTGGGATGTACTCTCACATCTGGAACACAAATCAAGTTTTATAAAGTCACATCTCTGTTGGTCTGTCACCACAGCTTGCCCAGGACCAGATATGTTAGCAGGTGGTCTTTAAACTTTCCCTGTTAGAAGTAAAAAGCATCTCATGGGGCCTACTCTCTTTTCAAAAGGATGCATAGCTGTGCAAGATCATGGATGACAACTACTGCTCTCTTTTCCTCACTTAACCTTTGTCCACAACTCTCAGCAGCACAACATGATGCAGAAAGAGGAGCCAGCCTAGATGTAGAGCATTGCTGTCTCTCTGCTGGGGAAGAAGAGCAGCCAGCCTCACCCAGGGTAGGGCAGCTGACTGTGTTAGTTACTGACAGATGCGTAGTGTGAGCATCACACAACACCACGTGGCAGGTAGAGGGCAGGATGTTGTAGCCCAGGGTCCAAACGTGTTGTAAGCTCTCTGCTCCAGAGCTTATTGGATGTAGACAGAGAGCTGGAAACCTACTTTCACCCGTTCACAAAGTGCAGGAGTTTTGCCTTACTCCAAGAGAGAGGTTACTTGCTTAGAAGAAGAAGTTACTTCTACATTGTGTCAGTCAAAATTTCAGTGGAGCATTCAGTGACAATCTCTACTCTGTCAACTCTTTCTACACCAGAAGACCTTCATTTTGACAAGGATTTCTCAGGACTAAACACCAAATGTTAGAAGTCAAAAACTTGTTTCAAACAGCTTAGAGTATCTACACCATAACACAAACGGGATGTTACCTGATCCATCCATGATCTCTGTGGTTGGGAGCACCTCATATGAGCAGGGTTCCACAGATGCTGGGACTGAGTCCAGTTCTGCTAGGGCTGGCAGGGACACCTGGCTGGAGCTCAGCCCAGAGCCCAAAGGCTGCCCATTCTCCAAAGCTCCTTCTTCATTTGGTATGGAAAGTTCCCCATCTGTTCATAGTTGGAGAAAAGAAGAATGACAAAAAAAGAGACATAAATAATGCAGGCAGAATTTTAAATGACATCCATCTCCATTAGATTGTTTTCAGATGAGGAACCTGGACTGAGATCTTCTATACACACATGCAGTGGGTATACACATGGAAAGGTTTTGATAGCAGGGTGACTTTTGTGAGGGGCTGCTAGAAGTTTCCCCCATCTCTGATGGAAACAGTTCCAAGCCAGACCCACTGCTGGCCAAGGCTGAGCCTATCAGTGATGGTGGTAGCACCTCTGGGGTAACATGTAATTTATGTCAAAGATCTGTATTGATCTTTTGCTCTACCCTGGAATTGTCATTATGAACCGTGGTCTAAGTTGGTTGATTCCTGTCCATCCTTGACCCATGCAGACATGCAGTCCCATCCAATGCCAAAAAAAATCTGTTTTCCCTCTCTGTTGAATCTGGGAAATCAGGAATGATAATAGGCTGGAACCAAAGAATATTAATACATACTGTATATAATATTTTAATATTAATAAAAAGAATTATTATCTTTCCTTACACCAACTTTTATGCTATAAGGGACACAAGCAAAAATCACAAGCGTATGTCCCTATTTTACATAAAAATAACCACATTTTATGTAAGGAAGAGAATAATTTTTATAGTTGCTTGATGTAAGGTCTTGATACTGGGATATATCAGATTCCATTTAGAAAGCCTGTTTTTATAGTTACTAATAATATCGCCTCTATCTGAGCAAAATTTCTGTGACAGCAGCTGGCATTTTCCTTCCTATCAAACACCACTTCATATTAGAAATAATAAAGAGCAAAAGAAAGGATTCAGATTATTCTCTATAGTGTCAACCTGCATGATTTTTATCTCTGAACTTGTTAAGCACATCACCTTGGTACCTGGAGGCAATGACAACATGGACATCCCAATTAGAGTTTTATAAAGCAAAGTGTTCAGCCCCTATGGTTACAAATGGAAGCCTGAAAACGTTACTGAAATGTGACCTGTAAAACTAAAAACCAGCAGGCAAATATGTGGAACTTGATTTTACTAAGCAGTTAAATTACTTTTAAAAATTTATCTCAGTATTTCAGAATATGGTTTTAGATTTTTGGATTACACTGATTAGCCATATTGCTGCTCAATGTACTGAGTGGAGATGTACATCAGTCAAATGAGTGCATATTTCTCCCTCATACAGCTAGGATGTACAAACCACTTTGGAAAACAATACTGAAAAGTTAAGTCTCATTTTGGTGCTAGTATACAGCATTTAACAAATGTGAAAATACGTAATTCTGAAATTACATCAGAATTATGTTTCTGCCATTTAAAGCTTCTCTACAGTGAGTGAAGGCGGTCTCCTCTTTATTTTGGAATTATTATAAATACCAAGGTCTTGAGTTCCTTGGTTTTGTTGGAGGCTCTTTGGAGACTCAGAGAGCTATTATGGTAATGCAGTCACATCATACTAGACGGAAATCTGACCCATGGCTTTGAGAGCTCAACTGAGCTGGCTAAAAGGTGGCAACATGAATTAAATCTAAAGGCCTTGGCCAAGTGTTTGCAGCACAGCCTTTCTAACTGCTGTGGCCACTCTATACAAAGCTGTTTACTTCCCTAGGCAGAAAAAAATCAAAAAACAACTCAGCCAGTATTTAAGCTGAACATTTTTTGACTTAGCTTTTTGGGTAGAAATGCTGTGCAGGCTCTGTCTTCCTATTATAAAGACATACACGTCTACACGTGTTTGTATAAGGATTGATGTTCTCTCAGTTACCTGGTTTCATGAAAGAGCGTAACTGTTTCTTATGTAGAGCATCTGCTTCTTGAATGAAAGGCAGTGACTGTGTCCAGCAATATATTCATTAATTCACTGCATTAATTCAGACTAAATTTGACTGTAACTATGAGAAAAGTATGCATGACAAACCCAGTAACATTTGCTTTTTGGAGGGATGACTACACATTCTTCATGAAGTGAGATGCCTATTGTAATATGTTAAGCATCTTGAAATCCTACTGTCTTAAATGTGCTATGTGCTTCTCAAGGTATATTAGCATGATTAAGAAAAACAGCATTTGAATGACCCATGAAGACTTATGGTTGCAAAAAAAGTAAAATGTAAGATAAAATTTTGGCTTTTACCTTTCGTCATAATACTAAAGCATGGCAGCTTTCTGTATTGACAGCATAGCCTTTTTTAATCTTACACCTGAATATCTTTAACCTTGATTTTGATTCTAAAGCTTGTCCTTGGATTTGAGTGAAATCATCAGATATGGCACAGAATCATGATTGAAATATACACCCTAAATCAGGTATTGCTTAAAGAAGAGCTACATGAAGAGTTGCTCAAGTACAGCAAACAGATCAAAGATGCGGAAAAAATAATTTGTAGAGGAAAGAGTATCTTAGTGTGAATTAATCCTGCATCACAGATATGCTTGACAACCAGATATAAAAGGCAAATTACTTATTATTTTCAAAGTATTAAAGCTATTCCAGTTGGCTGACATACAAATGAAAAGAATTCTGGTAATGCAATTATTACACATACATGGATGAACTGATCTGTTTTCAAGAACTGGCTATGAGTTTAAAGTTAATTTTGCACAGTGATAACATATATAATCTTTTGTTCTCAGACTTGCTAAATCCTTTGCTGCTTTCACAGAGTCTGGTTCTACTTAGTGGAGAATGACTTCCCCTAAGTCGCTGAGCTTTAATAACATCAGCTGAGCGTGAAACTGGACGGGTCCATGAGAGAGTAGCTTGACCTCTGCAGCAAGAGAGTACATGAAGGCTGCTCTTACTCAGGAGACTCTGCACACCTGAAGTCACAGAAGAAAGAGGATCTCAGAGGAAACTCTCTGATGAAGAGGACTCTACCCAGACACTTTGATTCACCTCAGCATGTGAAAACAACAGCATGGGACAAAGGCCCAGAGATACATAGATGATGCATTCAAAACCTGTGGCTCCTAAGCATGATTTGCACTCCTGAACACACCTGCAATTTCCACTGTCAGGTACTCCTAAAACATTGCCTGGTGTGAAGCAGCCCACAGTGCATTACACTGACTGACACAAACCAGTCCTGGTGTAGCTCTGCCTACCCTCTTGCTGCGTCTTTTACTCTGAATACCTTGGACTATGCAACTTTTTGCGTATCTGAAAAGTGCCATGGTCATGCACTCCTTCTACAGAAGAATGGGTATGGAAGTCACAATTTGAAATCCTGGGTTATTTTTTTGCATTAGGCTGTCTCCTTCAGTATTTGTCTGCTCTTAAGTAGACTGTCCAAGCAAGAAATTCTTGATGGCAAAGACTAGGAAGGGCAGAGTAAAATTAACGGTCATTCTCTGCCATGACCCCAAGGGTGGGGAATGGAAAATGGAGTGTTCTTTCATGTGGTCAAGACCTGCCCCTGGAAATGTTTCCTAGCCTTGGTGGCTACTTTAGCACAGTAGATGGGATCCTCCACAACTCCAGTCCCTAAACAGACTCCTGATTTTGTGGATCCCATGGAGTTTCAGACAAGCTGCTTCTGGAGGGGTTCAAAACTTTTCAATTTCACTGCAGCACAACTGGCTCTCCAGTGGCTGCTATGCCTTCCTCCTTGCTGCGTTACTAAAGCCACTTCAAGTTTGTCCTCACATACGGTCACAAAATCTGTGTAAGTGCTTAAGTGCAACATGTCTGAATCCTGTCAGGACTTAGGTTACTTGAAATTTAAGTTAAAATCCATCATTTTAACTAGATAGAGCATATTAAAATACAAGAATATAAAAGATGAAGACTGCCCATGTTTCCTTGAAAAAGCATTGCACCATTGCCTTTGCAGTAAGTAATTGGTACACACTCATATTCAGAAATCTCTCACTACAGGCAATCTCATCTATATTCAGAAAGAGGAGGTATCAAAATACTACAAGTAGATTTAGTCTGTTGACCAGCAGCATGAAACAGTGGGCAATTCTAATGACAGATGTTTTTGGGAGATGTTTTCACCTTCATGTGAAAATCAAGGTCTGTACCTATGTGTAGGAACAAAGGCATAGCAAAAATATGAATTCTTCTAAATGTTGAGGTATGTTCTCTGATGCAGGTGGAAGAGTTATTTTTAACCTCTCAGCACTATCTGCCCACAAACAATTAGAACAGCAGGAGCTTCATCAGATATTTCTTCAACGTACTATTTTCCAAAAGAACAGAGTATTTGAAAAAATTATAACCTTTGCCTACATTTTCAGAATACTCAAGTCACAGCGCCCTGGAAATGGAAGGTAACAGAAACTGATTCTGTCATGAGTTTGGCCCTTAGTAAGGAAAGAGCTCTTGCAGTTCAGTCAGGAGCAGCTTCACGTGACTAGTTAAAGTGTGGGGGTCACTGAAATAACAGCATTTCTTGTTTTCCAAATATAGCAGCTGGACTGCAGTGACTCTCCTATGTGTGACTACTGTGACTTACTGCACTCCAATAATTTTCACCTGCTGGGTGACACAAAGTCTTCTGAACAGCCAGCAAATCCTGAAGCAAACAGGTCAGAGCATCACTTTAAACAGCAGGCAAACAAACCAGTTAATTATGCTTTTCTTCAACACAGATGACAAACCCAACACTAAGCACAAGGCAAAAATTCTTGTTCTTGGGTCAGTCTGTATTCTTTGATCGGTATGGGCTTTTAGAGAAAGAAAAAGCCAAAATTACTCACAGGCCTGCTTTGCTCACCTCTTAGGAAAGAGAGACAAAGAGATTTACACCTACTGTCTGTGCAAGATGCCTTTGGCATGGAAGGTACTACCACAATCAAACGAAGCGTTCCGCTAGGAAATGCTAAAGGTCTGTCGTTTTCTCGAAGGATTAGAGGTTACCTAACAGGAATTACAAAGAAAATGATGCTTCCACTCAAGGTTCTCAATGAAATATACCTTTTTTAGAACTACTCTTGGACTATTACACCACTGAAGAAAATAATGCTTTTGCTCTACACATCTTGCCTGTTCATATCCTTGTATCATCATAGCTGTTCGAGTACTGCTGCTATTCCTGAGTATTACCACTTTCTTCTCTGCCCTGCCTCTTTCTTTTCATATCAGCTTTGTAAAAGTGAAAAATTACTATAAGAGGAATTAATTTCTTTCTTTCAAATACCACCAGAAAACTTAGAAACTGCTTCACAAGATGACACAGAAGTTTACAAACTACATAATTATTTAATCAATAGAAAAAACCTGTAGTGCTTTAGTAGCAATACAAGGGGAATCTGCCCAAGTTTCAACATGCAAGGCAGAGTCAGACTTCACAGAAAAGATTTTTCCTGGGGAAACCTTCAGGTTTACATAAGGATGGTTCAGAGGGTGGCTACATGTGGGATGTGAGGCAGTGATGGAGGAGGTTACACCTGGGGCAGAGGTGTGACTGAAGGCGGCCTTCTGAGCTGGCTGGGGCACTGATCACTTGGTGTGACAGCCCGGACCATGCCTCACTGGCTGCGGGTCTGATCTGAGTCACACTACAAAATGTGGACAACACAAAGCAGTGAGAAGGGCAAACCTATTCACCGGAGTTGTTCTTACTCTGCAGTTGCATCTAGGATGATTTTTAAGCCATCAGGCCATAGTGAGAGCACACTACAACACATAACTGGTAGAAAAGGTAAAATTTGAAAATAAGCACATTTTTGCTATTAACTTGAAATCATTAACAGCCTGGGTTAGTAATTTTAAATATTCCTAATAAGCTAGAGTAAAAAGTAGGAGCAGATTTAAATGTTCCTGATTTTTGAAGTAGGCTATACTTCTACTATCTGTGAAAGTTTCTAACTTCTATTGATTTCTACCAGATTTTGTACTGCTATTGTCAAAAACTTTTAGACTTCAAATTAAGCATATGCATAAGTTCTGTTTAGATTAAGAAATAAATTTATTATGTCTTTATATAATTTGTTGAATTAATTGCCTTAGTTGTTGACAAAGGAAGCTGCAAAACAAAATATGCACTCAAAGATTGACATATATATAACAGATGTCAACTATGTATTGTGTTACCAGTGTAAAACAATGATGATTGTAAAACAATGGCATTTTGCATAAACAAGACATCACAAACTCAACAAATTAATTATCCTGAACAAGGAATTATTATCTCTTCTCAGCTGTTTCAAGGGAAAATACATTGTTCTGTGCTCATCAAGGTCCAAAACCCTTAAATCTTTCCCTTTTCTACAACAGTTAATCCCAAAGTGACTCAACCAGAACAACGGCAACACACAGAGGCACAAACCTACTACATTTCTCCACAGTCTGGATGTTTTGCTCTTTTACACTCAGTGACTACTGCCTATTGCTGTGATTTTTATTTCTATTGCTTTACATTTCTGATTAGTTTTCATTTTTATTTGCTAAGTAACTATCGCATGTAACCAACAGAGAGGGCGAGACCACGGCGAAGTCAAGAGAAGTGTTTAGAAGTCTTATTTTGCACAGTCTTGCAATTCAGAACTCCATTCCCAGTTTCTAGCGTTAATATTGTGTAATGTCTGGCCATAAAACTATATGGGATGTCAATTGACTGTTGTGAAAAGAAGAACACTTACCTTTATCAAAAATTTCTTTCAGTACTCCTCGTTTTATAAGCTCCTCTCTGCTTTGCCTCATTGACATTTTTCTTTCCAAAGCTGTAAGCAAAGGATAAGGGTCAATATAAATAGAAAAGAAGGGAAATTATTGTTTTAAAAGGCTCTATGCCTTTTAAAGGCATTTAAAAAATGCTGCTTCTCCTCTTCAAGTCAGTGGCAGTTTAGCATCTCGACATAGAGGCTACTGGTAGTCCAGAGAATCTGTCTGCTACTGTAGTGTGGCTGTAATTGACAGAAATGGCAGTAGAATGACTGATTTGAGGGTATGTCTGCACATCCATTGCTTAATTTTGACACACAAGCCAAACATTTCTGATTTCTGTGGAGAATTAGAGGCAGCAAAGGGAGAAAAAGGAAATTAGTGCAGAAGCTGGAGAGGGAAAGGTAAGAAAGAAGGCAACACAAAGGTTCAAGCCAAGGAAAGATGTGGCCACAGAAAATGGCCACAGACTGTGTCCAGGCTGTGGAAGAGAATGAAAGCCAAGGCTTTTTTGCCACTTGTTCCAGTGAGGGCAGAACAAGGTGTTTGGGATAGTGCAAAAAATGAGCTGTTTAATAGAGTTTTCTCTTCCCTGGAGGGTGTTTTCTCCTAAAGAGATGTAAAGGAGGGAAACTCCAAGACAGCCACTCCAATTTACACCAGATCTGAACAGCTTGAGTTGTGTATTGGCTGCTTGGAGACTGCGGTCACTGAGGCAGAAAAAACGACAGATAGAAAATACACGTTTCTTTAGTGCAGTAGTAATTAAAACAATGTCCAATTAACCAAAATGCCACAAAGGACATGCACGCAGGCAAAGAGCTGAAAGCCAGCAAGCCAGGGGCTCAAGAAGTGATGTGAAGGAGCGGCTGTGACTGAACCTGCTCTGTGAGAAACAAGCCTGTGCCTGCCAAAAAAGAGGCACAGTCAAGGGCAAATGGCTTCTGCCATATGCTCCTCTATCACAGACAGCCCTGATACACACATACACAAATGAACTGGGCTTAGCACCCTCAGCCTGCCCAAGGCAGATTTAAAACAGAAGAGGCTTGGAAACCCTCTCTCCTCCCCTCTCTCCTCCCCTTGAAAACAGGAAGGTGCAACCTTTCTTGGTACAGCTGTGTGTTCACTGTTCCCACAGGGACACACATACCTGGTGAATTAGCCATGCTTAAACCTGCACACTGTGCTCATTGCAACTTATTTGCTGCCAGTACTTAGGGCTCAGTGTGAACAAGGCCAGCTCTGCTTCACTCTTCTCCATAGAATAAATACAGGCTTCCCTGTTTTTAAAATCATTTTTGAACACGTATTCTTTGGGACAAAGATGACCAATATGTGTTGTCAGAAGCTAGTTAAAACCCCTGGTCTCCCCAGGGAGAGAGACACTCTCCGAACTTCAGCGTGGATCAGAATTAAAGGCAGGTCCCTTTGCTGAAGCACAAAACCCCATACCCATTAACCAGCCACATGATGCAGTTTGATTTTGGAGGTTGTTAACCTAACAGCTAGAGCATTTTCCAGAGTGCCTTCAACCCATTTGAAGAAGTGCTTTAGGTACCTCAACTGACTTGCAATGAAACACTGATTTCTAAGTTTCTAATATGCTTTTGAAAACAAAACCCCAATAAAACTGCAGACTGCTCCCCAAACTGCCTTTTCCTTGTTCTGAAAGGGTCTTGTTCTGGTACAGCATTTAAAGCTTTTTCCTCTTCCTCCTTAAGAATAGCTGCTCTTAGACCTTCCAAGAAAAGCCAGAACAAGCTGCAACTAATTCCTGAGCCTTCTCCCACCAAAGAAATTGTTAAAGCTCTGACTGAGTTTAAAGAGCAATCTGGTGGCACCCAGCACCTTTTCCAACAGGTCTCAAAAAGCGTAATTTTCTGTTAGAATAAGCAGCAAACCAAATTTGCTTTTCAGTGGGAAAGCAAGCTGGGTGAATCAGCAGCAAAGCAGCAGTTTCTGCAGCAGCAGACACTGCCCACAGAACAAAGACACAGCCAAATTCTATTTCTGTACTTGAAATAGCTAAGGAGCAGATCCACATTTTGCACACAAATTCACTGGCATCCACCTGGGTGCCCTGTCTCACCCTCTCGCCCAATCAAGAGCTGGTTATGCAAGGTAGCAGCATTACTCCTGACCTCATGGCTAGGAGGTCCCACCACATTATCATAGTATTGGTAAGAAACACAGTAATTTTGCAGACTGGAGTTAAGGCTTTTGGGGAATCAGGTGCTAAAAAGGGCTATCAGGACATTCAGAAGAAGCGCAGGAGTGTCTCTTCCAAACCAGTTGCTAAAGAAGATCCTCCAGTAGTGAACAAGACTTCTCAAAGTAATGGACTATTTTTGCAGTCATAGAATTTCAAAGATAGAATATATATATTCAGAAGACTGTATATATATAGATTTCTCAGATACACCCCATTGTAATCTGCTTGTGTTCAAGAATGAAAAACCCGCAACCCTTGAGCTGAAGCTCAGACAAAACCAATTTTTTCAGTTTCTAAATCCTTTCTAAGTAGGTACAGGACTTATAGTATTAATTATTTTCCTACTAAGCCAGTTTAATTAATAAGATATTTAGAGGAAGGGCATGCTGGGCTAAGAGCAGCACTGAATGATAACAGATGTTATACTAAAACTATGGAACATGCAACCTTTCTTCAACAAATATCTTCCCAAGCAAGTGTCGTCCATTTAAGTGCATAACCTGCTATGTTACTGCTGATAAGATGGGAAAAAATATACGCATTTAGATTCAGAACTCATTAGGATCTAACACCCTGAACAATGAAATGCTTTATTTGGTCTGGATTTCTCTGGCAAAGATTGCCAGTTCTTTTATGAAGGATTTTCTTTTCAAGCAGAAAGCTGGTACAAAATAAATTCATTCACTCTTCACTGAGAAGGAATCCATTCACAGCAGAGGATAAATATAAACCTTTGAATTAATCCTTGATTCATGAGATCCGTGTAAATTCTGTGATGGGAAAAAATGAGTTATAATTAATATTTAAGAAAAGATGTATTACTTCATTAGTGATTTTCCTTGGTGATTAACCTCATTTTTTTTCATTCGTACAACCTTCCAGGAGATTAGAAATAAGCATTAAGCCCTCTTTATGGGATCTACTTATGCCAGAAACTAGTTACTGTAACAAATTCATCCACTCTACAAGAAACTCTCAGTTACTCCTTTATAGAAATGAGCCTATGTGTGTTTTATGGTAGAAGTGTACAGATTTTGCTAGTGTGCTCTGCAGTACGCTGTTGCTTTTTTGCTTTGATGAAGAAACAGTGGGAAATGTTTTTATTAATATTTCTGAGCTGGTATTTTTGAACTCGTCCCTCAGGAGCAGCACCCCTCTGCTGTTCAAGCAGAGTCTTTCTCTGTGGCAGACCCATTAAGATCAGTAAAGCCTTGACAGGGTCAGGGGGAGTTCCTGCCTCTCCATTCTGGAAATTTTATTCCTTTAGCAGGATGCTGTGCTCCGTGATGGCAGTGGTTGTGGGCTGCTGCTCCAGCTGAGAAGGTGAAGCTCGCCGCTGCCTCTGTGCCAAGCGCTTCTGCTGCTCCATTAACCAGCCAAAGAGGCACTTATGCAGTCAGGGCACACAACCTTTCCGTCCTCCCATCCTTCCCTCCAAGACTAAAACATCTCTGATGAACTATTCCAACCTGCATCTATATGAGACAATAATAAATTAATAATAAATATTATTATACAAGATAATAATAAAGTGTTCTCCTTTGCAGCAATTGTCATGTTACTGCTTAACCAAGGGCTGGACTAAGTAAAAAAGTTCTGCCCTTTTCATCTGACAACTGAAAGTAAATCCTAGTCTGTGCTGGCCGTTGGATCCTAACTTTGCTTTTTTCTGATGGTGTCCTTGGCTTTTGTGTTAAAAAGAACTGGGGGATGCTTTGCATGAATTCTTCCTTTCAAAGGCCACTATAATTTTCAGATGATTTTAGAAAGCAAAGGTTGTTCGAGGATGAAGCTGAGAGCAGAAGCTTTCTGGTGCATCAATTATAATTGCTTTCAATAGGAATCTGCTTTGCTAATAATTCAGATCTGAATAATTAAAAACAAGCAAGCCAATTGTTTTTCACAGTGTTTAGATAAACAACCATCAATGATGTTTGCTTCAGATTTATAAGGAAGAAGAGATTTTCAAATGTGATGGATTATGTATGAAAAAAATGTTACATTATCTTGAAATCTTCCCAACTATGTAGAAAAGTTGTATTAGCAATCAAATGGAGCAGGATTCAGCTGATACAAACTTTTACAGTGTGGGCTTCTGCCTCTGAGTTGCTCTCCCTACATATTAAGAGCAAGTCTTGGGCATGATTAAACTCAGACTAATGTAAGAATCTAAACAAGATTGAGCTGCACCTTGGAAGTGCCTGTTAGGCTTCACAGACTGTAAAGGAAGCTAAAGATGAGTAGCTGAGATAAAGATGCCTAAAAATAGGGCTAAATATACTCCTGAAATCAAAATTGACCGAAGAGAGTAGTTTTAAGAAAAGAAACGCTGCTATAAATAAAAGTCTTAGACATCGTTGACGAAAACGTAGATATATCAGCTCACAGAGAGCTCCATTAATTTTGGGATCCTTTTAATAACTGTGGCATGACACCCAACACTGCTGCTGTGAGCTTAGGGTATGACCAATGCCAAAACATATCTTGGGTGAAATAACTGTACTGCTCTGCTCATTGCTAAATACGAATTTTGCTTGGCTTACAACATGCATAGGTCTCTTGAAGCCTGAGGAAAATAGAAATATTCAAAAGGTTTCTGAATCTTTGAAATTTAAAGTTCCTTACAGAAGTTTTGAGCATCTCCAATATCAGCCTAGGTTTTCCTGTAACAGTACCAACTACAAAATTTAATTCATACAGATTACTGCCTAGAAAAAAATTGGGAGCCTCTTTTTGTCTGCCCATGACATTCCTTATTGTGACTGTACCCTAGCACTGCTGTTCTATGAGATAAAATAAATGAACATAAGAAGGAGAAAAATAGGCTGGTATAAAAGGTGAAGCTTGATTTTGAAAAGTGTGTAGAAGTACCTCTCCAAATCAGCTGACCAAATAAATCCCCTTCAGTATGTGAATCACTTGGAAAACTTCTGTGGCATGTGCCACAAGACAAACTAAGAGCAAACTAAGGCAAACCACAGCATTGATGCCACACTAAAGAGTAACTCAAAACAACTTTGCTTTTTAAGCAAACTTGGATCATCATTATAGAAGTGGAAAAGTGAGGTACAGACAAGCTGAAACAACTTGGCATGTCACCTGCTACACCAGTGTCAAAGCATTAACAGCACCTGTTCTGTGACCAAGGGCCAACACTCCAGGCTAGGAAGTGACCCTTCTAGACTTAAAATTTGTTACCATAATCAAGGCAAATAAAATAACAGGAAAAAGAGGCAAAAAAAAAATCTCCTTGCCCCCCTCTATTAATTTTATTTCATTTCATTTCCAGTCTTGCAAGTACAACTGGATTTGTTTTAGATTATGACTATGTAAAAGCATGGAGAAGATGATGTCACAGCTTCTTTTTTCCATTCAAATTCAGACCACCTCAAGACAATGGTCCATTTCCAGTTAGAAGCGCTGGACTGTGAGCAGGATAAATCCTCATTTGTGACAGGTAAGCCTTTGAAATAACACAGTAAAATATATATACATTCCTTTCAGAGTGCAGGATCAAACCTAAAATTCCTGGTTACTCACCAGAAGAGTTTAGGAGGTGTGACAGTTGGCACACCTGGTAACTACTGATAAAAATTCAATCTTCTCTTCCTTACTGATTCAGACAGAAAGCAAAACTGGGGAAGAAGTGAAAGCAACCTTAAGAAAACTCTAGACTTGTACTGACCATTACTATACATAAACTGCCAGAGGACAGACTTGGGAGGAAAGTGGATGTAAAGTAAAATCTACAAATACAGAACTGAAGAAGATAATCAAACATACTGCAAACCACACTAAGTGAGCTCACAATACAGTAACACAACTCAGAAATACAGCATACAACCAGAAATTCAGCAAACACAAGGAAAGGCAGAGAAATTTTATCTGAACAACTCTACCGTGATGATTCTTAATTCTTTCTGAACCAAAGAAAAGAGAAACCTAATCCAAGAACAGATGGACTGTATTTTTTTCATACAGAAGGGCTGAAAAAATCAATCAAAGAAGGTGTCTTCCTAGGGAAAGAACTATACCTCAAGTTAGATCCAAAGAAACCCAACATAACGGATTTCACAGGCCAAGCTGAGCGAGTCTGGTAGAAGACGAATGCATGAGAACAGGGAGATAAAACAAGAAATCTTGAGAGACATAACAAAAGCCCTGTGTTAAAAAAAAACAAACCCAACCTTAAGGAAGTATATTTGAAAAGAAAACAAGAGTGTAGACACCTTAAGAAAAATGTTACCACCCTCAGCTGCCCAGCTAATAAACAGAAAAACAGAACTCCACTGTGTCAGCAAACTGTGACAATCTATCAAAAGGATTTTGGAAAGAGTCTCATTTTTATACCTTTTATACATACTTGCTTTTCTAGCAACACTTGAGAAGTTAGGGAGAAATTCAGAAAGCAGGCCAGAATACTGAAAAAATGAAAAAATACATTTCTTCTGTTCTTCCCTCTGAATTGCTGCACAGTGTTTTCATGAATTCCTAGGTAGTACTAGGTTAAAGAACAGGAAAGCTGAGCCAGCAACAGGTATTGTTTTCTGAAGCTTAATGAAAAAGGAGATTCTGTATCTTAATTAAAGAAATTTGCAACAAGGTAACATAGCATACCTCCTGCTCTGCAAATACAGTGTGATTGCAGAGTGGAAAACCGTAACTTGGTACTCAGAGACTTCTTAATTTAGGCATCAAAAACAATAGTAGAGGGGGTGGTACTGACTTATTAGAAGGCTTTCATACAAGCAAGAAACCTGGCAGGCTAGGATAGCCCCTACTTATGTCCATACTGCTACCAGCACCCTATGCAGCTATAGCTATGTTAAAGCTAAATTGACTGTAGTGATTACCACCACAATGAGGTTATGTCCTAAGCACCAGCAAAAGGCAGATGATGCAATCCTTATGGTAGGAGATCCATTTACATTTTCACAAATGATGCTTTCCCCTACAGGCTTCCTTGTAACAACATGCAGAAGCTGTTCTATCAAAGAAAATCTTAGAATATGGGTTCTACATGTCAAACCTTTGCAACTGGACAAGATGAGTGGTGCCATCTGAAAAAAATACATGGCAACATCAGGAGCAGTTGTACATCCCAAGGAGTGGCTGCTTTTTACAAGTGCTTTAGGTACCTTGCAGTCTCAGATTTCCGTGTGTACAACAGACAAAAACTATGCTAAAAGCAAGTGGGTGAAGAACTGGATGAGATATCTGCAAGGTGTTTCCTTAACCCTGAGAAGCTGGTTCTCAGAATGATGATACTGCAGTAGGGATCTGCAGTGCCATCTGTAACAGCAGAAATGACTATTTGCAATATTGCAATATTCTGCAGCATAATAGTTCAAGGGACCTTCCTCAAAGCAAAAACCATGGTGGGCATCAGGTCAATAAGGTAACGACTCCTGTGACTCTCTGGAGAGTTCTCTCCATGACACAGTTTACACATGGCATATAACTACCTGGGCAAGCTGCTGCTTTTGGATTTGCCCCTCGTCAGACAACACCTCCAGATGGCAAAGCACAGAGCACAGTTTACATAAAGAAGTCTAGCAGGTGTCAGGAAACTAGATTTTCCAGAGTAACTTTTAAAGCTGAAGGAGACAGATTTCTCGGAATGGAAAAATGGGGGGAAATGATAAGATAAAACCAAAACAGTGCCAGGCTGTTGATAAGACAAAGAATGCTTGGACAGACCACCTGGAGATGACAACCAAGCTACTGGCCAGTATTTGGTCCCCTCATTTGTCATCTGGAGGATCAGCTTGTTTACAGAAAAGAGACCTGTACTTGGTAAGACAAGCAACACAACTCATTCTATAGCAACAGCCAACTGCTGTGTATTTTTACAGCTTGAGTTCACCTTACTGTGACTTTATAATCATATATTGCCCGGTACCCACTGCCACACAGATGTGTAAATCCAGTGTTTTACTCCCTAACAACATCCTATTTTGGTTACACTGAAAAAGCCTGCTCTGCTGGATGCTCCTATTTCACCAGAAAGGGATTTGAGATAATTTAAAATATATTCACACATTACTCAAACACTGTTGAAGTAAATTACAGTTTTCCATTTACATTGGAATAATTAGTACACTGTAGCCTCCCAAACTGATGCACAAAATAGATGGGGACTTGTTTATCGGTGTCCACATGTACCCCTACTAAAAATAAATACAAAGCACAGCCTGTGCCTAAGAAATACCTCCTTAAATCTGAAGTTGGCTTAGCACCATTTTGAGATAGATGTTATGAATATTTCATATACTTCTCAGAAACCGTCACTACTGTTGTACACCCAGAAAATCTTGACTAAACACACACAAATTAAAAATGCATTTGTTATTGGAATGAACTGGCATCAACCCTTCAACACAGACCTCTGTTAGGAGCCAAACAGGAAATCATTCATTTAATGCTTGATTATAGGAATGACTGAATCACAAAGTAACAAACACTTCCTCCAAAATAAGAAGATTCTTGAATTGCAGCTGTCACACCATCCAGCAATTATATTTGGATGATATTTCCAGCTTATGCAATGGCACTAGCTGGCTGGTATATAATGCTGAAAAAACCCAGAAGTGTCTTTAATGCCAGGAACTTATCTCCCAAAATAGTGCAGTCTGCTTTCTGGGTTGGTAGCTGATAACAGTTCAAGCTGCAGTAAAGGCCCCACCATGCAGTTTCAGCATGTTTTACACATTCAGAGTCTTGGTCTGAGGGGTTTTTTTTTGGTTTTTTTTTGGTTTTTTTTGTTTGGTTTTTTTTTGTTTGTTTGTTTGTTTTTTTTTTTTTTTTTTTTGCTTCTTTGGAGTGAAAAGATAACATTCCCAGATGGAGGGAAACTTTCCATTATACATGGCAGTCCTCTGGAATCAACAGACTGAAAAATGACCAGACGGTGATTTCAGTTACAGTAACATGAATGCAGAACAGCTTCATGAGAATTGGGCATGCACCATCCTGCTTGAAGTATGAATTATTTCATTATTTCAATAGGAGTTATTTTTTTGAAAGCCTCCAATGATGACATTGTTTTATGCTCCTCTCCAACAAATGTTGACTTTATCTGAGAAAATAAAGCATTTTTGTGTTACCTTAGGGCTTTTTGTATGTGTGTGCAAAAACATAGTCCTGATGTTTGTCTGGATTGGGGAGACAAGGATGAAGATGAAACATATTTAGATGGTAACAGCTTGGAACTGAAGTACTGATATAAGAAGCAAATTTGAAAAACAATAGGCAGGAAGGGCAGTTAAGTGAAGGAGATACGATAACACTCTGGACATTTGTTACAGTGTAATCACATTATAAATGTAGATAATATTGTCAGTCTCATATCTCAGTAGTCCAGTGTAAGTGTCCCTGCTTTTCAGAACCTAATAAAGTTTTTCTGTGCATTGTGTAGAAAACCAAACAGAAAATTGGTAGAATCATAGATGATCTAAGGTTAAAAGCACTGGTACTGAAGGATAAAGGCCATGGTAAAGAAACCAAATATTTCTCACAGCAGGGCTAATCCTGAAGAGCTTCAGCAGAATTGCAGAGTGAAACTCTTGTTTACAAGGAGCTGTGTCATTCTTTCCAAGTGAAGTGTCACCTGGAGGACTTTTAAAAGAAATCAATAAAATGGAGAGCAGCAAGCTGCCAAGATCAGACAGTTTTCTTCCTAGAGCTCCTTAGGAAATCAAATATGAACACAGTATGTGTGACATGTAACCTAGTTGAGATAGAGAAGTTAGAGATGATAGAAAGAGAGATGGCAAATAGAAGGTTGGCATTCTTTAGAGTCTGAAAGTCATCTGGGAATTACAGACCAGTAAGCCTGGTTCCCATCCATCAGTCTAGTAAGAGTTATATAGAATAAAGCTAGGAATTGTGGGCCTAGAACAGAAGAGAGATGAGAGAAGAATCATCTTGGGTTTGAAGTCGATGGATGAAGATGCTTGTTCCAAGTTGGTGTCTTCATAGCTCCAAAACTCCTCCATTATGGTCATTGGAAGAATTAAATTGCATTAGACAAGGGTGATTATCATCTAGTGGAATAACAACATGTAGAAATCAAAAAGGCATGTTCATACATAAACACAGGGATATAAGCGCTACCCTCTGCCCTCTTCACAAAAACACAGTTAAGAAAGGTTGACCATAGGGAGAGGACAAAATTTGCTGACTGCAGTCAAAGCTAAGGCTGACTGCAAAGAGCTACAAGAATTCTTATGATACTAAATGATGTGTGACGAAGTTCAACATTGATAACAGCAAAAAAGACATTTGGGGAAAGGCAGCCCTAACTGTACACACTTAACAGCTGTATTAGTCATTCTCACTCAGGAGATAGTGCTTGGAAACTCTGTGGAGAATTACCTGAAAACATCATCCTAATGCTTGGGGCAGTAAAAAAAGGCAACAGAAATCTGAAATTATTAGGAAATATATACAGCCCCTTTGTTTTACTGTAATAGTCTACAGCTAACACAAGTTTGGGTATCCATCTCCAAAGAGATACATCAGAAGTAAAAAAAAAGTTATGAAAAAATAAAAAAAGAATGACTAAAGGGATGGGGTTTGCAGAGAAATAAAGAATAATAGCAGAACCGCATTTTTTACAGCAAGGTCCTGGTTCCCCTGATAGTCACAAAAATACATGGTAACTGTCATCTAGGCTCTGCACTGCATAAACCACCCCATTCCCTTGGAGGAAAATCAAGGCACAAAACAGGACAGACAATATCAGTACACATATTCTACACATCCTCTGCTGGGAGCGACACCAGACAGGGCTTCCTTGGCCTGGCATAGTCCTTCAAAGAATCCCCACAGCCCTTGCATGCTTCCAGACCCAGAGACAAGAGGAAACCCATGGCACAAGGGCTTTTGCCCTCTGAATACACAGGGTGGCCTTTGGCAGCACTGTGAGCTCCTGCTCTCTGCAGTGTGGTCACAACCCGATGCTCCAGGTGGGGGTCATTACCAGCACAGAGAGATGCAGCACCTGCCCCTGGCAGCAGGGGCCACGCTACAGCAAGGACAGAAGTCAACAAAACAGAGGTCTGCAACACCATGAACAGTCAGTCGCTCATTAAGGAAATGCCAGAGATAAAGGGCACCCAACAAAATGGTCAGGGTGCAACTGAAAAAAAGGTGCTCTTGTGCACAGTGTCCTTTTTAATGGTGGAATTGTCTGCATGAGATATCCATTAAAGCTAAATTTGGTTCCAACAACACAAAGGATAAATCCATATGGCTTGATTTGGAAGCAGCTTTTAACACGAATTTCTGAGTGCTGCAATCAGATTTCTTAAGTCAGGAGTCAGATAAATAGATACTTACCCTGCTTTTTGCATGTAACACAACCACTGAGTACAAGAAAAGATAGTGGACTACCACAGACTTCGGTTTGATCTACTATGTCTGTCCTGGAGTGTATTTATTTTTGAAAAATGCGCTTAAGGAATCAGGAGAAAACACCCTTGATCCCAATACACAAAACTATATCATTATTAATTGTCAGGGAACGTGCAAAGGCAGCTGATTTGCCTTTGAAAGAAACTCGAATTTTATCTCCTTACCATGCATGTCAGGGGATTTTTCTTGCATGATTAAATCAGACCTGTTAAATAATACAGAGTTCAACACACTGACATCTAAAATTACAAAAATGGTTTCAGGTTTCATGGCCTGTGTGTAATGCTAGTAACAAAAGTGGCTTATTAGCTAGCGTGGCATCCAGGCTTAGAACCCTTTTTCAACACAGGCTTCAGGGATTTTCACTCATTAATTTCAGAGAATACTAAAACTTCTTTTACTTGTTTCTTTCAGTTCTAGGAAGTACAAGACTGTGTGCTGTACTTCATGTTGGACAAATCTTAATTATTATTAATTGCTTTCTGGCAATACAGCATGTGAAGTGACAGTGGAATGTGAACCTGAAATCTGAAATTCTGCCCAGTGTTGCGTTGTGACCTGTCGATGGTTTTTTTAACAGAGAATGAAGTTGTCTTGTTCTGCAGATTTTGACGAATATTTCACAAAAGAACCACAGAGATAATGCAAATTACTGCTCCATGGCAATTACAAGTTTATTCAAAAAGATGACACTACCTTGAAATATTTTTCTGAAGATTATCAAAATGCCATTATGTTGTTATAAATACATTAATTAAAATATTACTGCTGTAGCTTCAAATTTCAGATATAAGTCAGGAAAAAAATAACAATTTAGTGAATAATTCTACCTAAATATTCTTCTGTTCCAACTTTAGCCTAGCCTTTTTTTACATCAGTAAGGTTTGGATGATTTATTTTTGTGAAATTTCACTTCTTTTTGTTGCATAATAGCAATAGATGTCACTATATTTCTACCATCATTAGTTGCTGTGGAGATGGCTAAATATCATGAATTATTATAATTGCGAATGAGGAATAAGCAGCACGAAAAGATGACATTGATAATGTGCAAATATTGCAAGGTTCCTTGAAACTAGTTGACTGCAAGATATTTGAATTTGCCATAATAACTAGGATGCTCACAGAATAAGGGGGTGGGGTACATTTCAGATGAATATACTGTGAAGAAACATGACGGTTACATATGATGGCATCTTCAATTTAGCTTAACATTAAAGTGAAATAATCATACAACCCACACATCTTCTGATTTTGTTACATACAATTTTGCTTAAGGCCTATAGAAAAGCCATTTGTGGCATTCACCTTTATCACCATGAGGCAAAAAACCCCACAGCAGTAATCCATAAAATCAGTAGGTGTTATCCTGAACTAATCTTCTTTGGCAGATAAATGAAGGAGAAACAGGTGTTCAAGTATCTGCATGAAAAGCAGCTAGAATTATTCCTTTGACATTGTTCTTTAAAAGGTAGGAATCATACTCTATCTTCCAATGAAGACTAATGAACCTCTTGGAGGGAGAAAGGACTAACTAGACAAAAAATAAAATTCCTGATGTACTTTTTTATACCAGAAGTCCTTTACACTGTGTTGTCTTTTGTTGTGGGGCTGCCTGGCAGTCCAATCTCATATCAGAGCTGCATTAAGTGACTGAATGTAATGATGCTGCCTTCATACAGACACTGTGTGCACTCCCAAAATGACAGCATTATTAAATCTTTGCCTTTTCTGCCTCAGTAGCACGAAGCAATCATCCAGAATTGGAAAAAAAAAAAAAAATCCCCAAACTATGCTTTTATGAAAAAACAAATATTTAAAAGCTTGACTGAGCTAAATACTGAGTTAAATACACTCTTATGTGTTGCTGTTCAGAGCTAAGTTGTTGCATTCTGAAATACTAAGGGAAAGTGAGAAGCATTAAGGGAAAGTGAGAAGCAGCTCTCTGTAAAATAAGATTTCTTACCCTTTCTGAGCACAGCTCAGTGAATGATGTCAGAATTATATTCCCAAGATTTCCATGCCATTATTTGGATAACTTTTTAAACACCAAACCAGTCTCCTGGCATCTGAATGAAGATGATAAAGACACCTTGTGTGAGCTGATCTATGGATGGCTGAGCTCCAGAATATCAATGTATTTTTACTGATTGAGCTACTAAACACCAAGTGGTTTTGGTATCAACAAAACTCTTCAGTTCAAAGACACTGGAATGGATTCTGTGAGGGTGAACTAGCACATTCCATTCTGACCCACCCTATGTTCAGAGAGGAGTTCTCATCAGCCTCTTAACAAGACAAAATCTGAAACACGTTCCTCTGCTATCTTATCTATCTATTGCACCTTTTTAAGGTATTGTTGCTGATTCAATAGTATGATAATTAGCTTAATTTGATGTGAAACCTCTTGCTTTTAAACTCAGCAGTTAATTAAACGAATAAATATAAAACTGAAAATGCATCTGGTTTGGAAATTTTCTTCTCTGTGTTGGTAAAAGTAAAGACTGCACATCTGCCATCCTCTCATAAAGGCTGGGTAGAATGTGCAGGGTCTACTTTTTACATCTACGTGGCAAATAAAAGCACAACACACAGCTGCATACTGTAGTATTATGCATCAATACAGCTCTGAGGGAGTATCTCCAAAATAAATATTTTGAAGCTCAAATAGCGTTTTTTATGTTGTTTGTTAGATCTCAAGGAGGTTTCAGGAAAGTGTGTCAGCTAATCATGGAACTGTAGAATGATTTGGGTTGGAAGGAACTTTAAAGATCATCCAGTTCCAACTCCCTTGCCATGGGCAGGGACACCTTCCACCAGACTAAGTTGCTCAAAGCCCCAGGTGCCACTGAAGGAAAATATTCTGTCAGCATTATATATGGAGTGGCATTGGACATATTCAGAACAGGTTTACTGCCTTGGCAAGGGCCAGAAGAAAAACAAATAATTATGATTTTATATTTAATGACTCTGCATTTATTAAGTCAATTGATAGATACGGATATGCCAGCTGGCTTCCCCCATCTCAACATATTATAGTGAGTTCTGACTTTCTTTCAAGAAAAAAATTGACTTAGGTAATTAATTACTACAATCACAGAACCAAATCCTGCTCTCATTACCTTTTTAAATCTTAGATGAAATTATTCACTAGAGTTCATGTGCTTACTGCAGAGACAAATTGATGCAGCAGGGTGCCCATATTTTTGCATTACTTAATTTACTCTAAACAATAGTGTAAGTTCACAGTTTAAAAAGTAATTCAAAAACCTCTTCTTAAAAAAAAATCAATTTTGGTTGCTTGTCCTATTTGTATTTTTTCTTACTACATAAAAAAGTCTGAAAAGAGATAGAGGCAATCAATAGTCTCATAATGTTGTTTTCATCCCATCTCAGAAATACCAGCTAAAAAGGTGGTTGTTTACCTCTAGTTTTATTAATGACCTTTTTAAGGGATTGAAATTATATTTGTTTTGTAATGTAACTGCACTTTGTAATTATTTTCTCTTTCCCCAAAGAGTTAATCATACATGCTTGATTGATGCTATGAAAACCAAACTTTTGCACAGATTTGGAAATCTTTTTTGTCACTCTTTTCTGGAGAGGACACAAGTTGAACTACACAGAATAACTGTCTTCCAGAGCAGATAAAAATCTGCAGGTTTTATATGCATGAGAAAATGCAAATAGAAATACATAATAACCTCCATCTTCCTTGTAAATATAAGAAAATGGAAACAGAAGTTCTCTTCCCATTGAAGTCACTTTTACCAAAGATAAGACAACAGAGCTCAAAGGAAAATCTATGATGCATTTGATTTCCCACATTCTTTATAAAGAGGCTTTTTTTTTTTTTTTTTTTTTGATTGTGTTCTACTCTATCCCTTTCTCTGGGCCTGACGTTGCAAGAAGAGCAATCACAGTAACATAAGCATTAGGTACAGGCTCTGACAACCAAATCAAACTTAAAAAAAATAAAAAATCAATTGACACATTAAAATTGCTTTTGGTATTATCTTTCATCAGAAGGACAGTAATACATCCTGAGCCTATATAAACAGATTACTCAGCCATCCCTAAAGTGCAGCCAGTACTGGGGTGGGAAACAATAACTGTGATGTGCTAGCAAACACAGCACTGTGACTCTCAAGGGAAGGAAAAAAACCATCACCAGTTGAAATTTCAGGGGCAAAGTACAAATGGGGAAGGCTGAAATAATTGCCCCAGGTGGAACTCAATCCAAAGGCTAAGGTAGTGTTCTTGTTTTTGAGGAAATTTCGAAGATATTTTCAATGACTCAGGTAGTTCTTAAAGCCTGCTTTCTCTGAAACATAATCCCTAGGTGAATGATTTTCCTTAGTTCACAGTTTAACTTAAAGAGTACAGTGGATCCTGTAGCCAGTCACTAACACTTTCCAGAGCTCTGCTGGTTTCCCTAGAAAGAATGTAAATCCCAAGCCAGAAAAAAACACTGAAAACCTCGCCTTCACTATGCAGTAAGAGCAAAAACCTTTCAGAGAAGCACAGACCCCGCATTATAATATCCCTGTGCTGAAACAGGCGACCATGCTCCTCTTCCCTATGGCTTGGACCCGAACAAAGCCAGTCTAGGACTGCACACATACTCTGATAGCAGCTGCAAAGGAGGTTTTTACTTCCATGATGTGCAAAGGTAAGTGCACAGAACAGGCACCAGAAGTTGGGAGAAAAAAAGGGACCAGTTTTGGCTTAGATATTTTTAAGAGCTTTCTAAAATAAAAGCTGTATATGACTTTTGATGGAGAAAAGAGATGAGGAGAGCCTGTCTGGTGAAATCTTGATTATTTATGAATTTGCCCTTGATAGAATTCATCAGCTTACCATTGGAAAGCAAATGTCTTGATAATGCACGGAAGTTTTCTGAGCTTTTCCCAAAGTGTGTAGGAAAATATGATAAGAGTTCAGCTTTCTAGAAACTATGAATAAATAAATATATAAATATGGGACTTTTTCTTCTGGCCAATTTTACTAATAGACTGTTTTGCTTTGCATTCTGCTATAGTCCTTTAAACATAGCCTCATATTCACAGGGAACCATGTACTGTAGCTTTACTCAAAGTGAGTAATGAAGAGCACCAGCATCAGTGGGAGTTCATTGACTGTGGGCTAATTTTTTATAAGAGAAACATGAGTCTGCTTATTTTGCAGGGTGCAAAAGAAAAATGAAAGAGTTGCTCATTAACTTAATCATAAAGGTATGGCACAGAGCCAGCCTTTCTTATACCACCAACACTGGCAGACCTTTATTCACACTTCCTGGAGTGGATCGGTCATGTTTTTTGCAGTATCACAATAGTTATGTGGCTCCCAAAAAACCCCCTAGAATTATTTCAACATTTTGCTGAAGAATACTTCCTTAAGCCAGTTTTTATGAAAAAAAATAAAAAAAAATTCCTTTAAACTGTAAAATCCTTCACCTTTTGGAACCTGACAAGAGGATGAGTCTGTCTTAAAGGCTGATTGTATCCAAACAACATTATCAATTCCCAGGTGATCTAGAATCTTCTTACCAGGAAGACTACACCCAAGAAGAATCATTCTTGGGTGACTCTCTTGGGTTTCTTCCTCTTTGCTGACTTCTTTTTTTTCAGGAAGGTGTTCCTTTCTCATTCTTTGATTCTTTTCCTCACCTTCAGTCCCTGAAAATAACTATATACAGGCTGACTGGAGAAGAGGGGAGGAAATTGCTTTGCCAGGCTGATAAAAAGTAGTTACTAGCTTTCTTAAATCTGGGCTTGAGTACTTGTTTTGTTTTTTCTCCCAGACTCCCCAGTTTTTGTAAAGGTCCACGGGGTTGTTTTGCTGGACTCATAAATTACAGCACAACCCAATTCTCCTACTCTGTGAGGTGCTGCACTGTAATTAATAAATCATTTGAATTTCAACAGCAGATTCTGTCAAGGAAGATCAAAGAGCCCAGATATTAGAGTAGTGTGTTAACATCCTCTCTCTCGCATACTGTTCCTATGGGAAATCTAAGGCAAACTCCACATCTGTGCTTGATCCACAGAGGAAGCTCCCTCACCACCCTTCAGCAGCTAATGCCAGAGGATGGAGAAGCCTGCCCTCCCAGCCCCATAGATCTTGTAGGATGGAGCATCATTGCTCTCTGCCCCACGGATCCTGTAGCAATAAGCACCAGGATGACAACACAATATGTCTGCCCCTCACAAAGCCCTCTGCTCCTTAGAAAGAGGGAATACAACTCATATTTCTATTGCTACTCCCAGCTGATAATCTGAACTGTGACTCCCATAGTTTCCTCTGGATGAAGGAACTACTTGTACTGGTGGAGTGGTTACCATCATTATTTGATCACTTTGCTGGTTGGATTCAAAAACCTGGGCAGCAACCAAAAAATTAAAGGACCTACATCTCCAACTAAACTAGTCCCACCATACACACCCCAGAAACTATGGGTTTGTAGGAGCTCCTCTTTTGCAATGAAAGCACTGTTTCACTTGAACTTAATTGAACTTTGGTAAGTATAAATATGAGGCTCACTGAAAATATTACAAATGCCATCTCTAAATGTACAAGTAAAACACAAATCTTGCTGGGAAAACAGAAACACGATATTTTTCACATGAGTACTCATTTAAGGGAGGAAAATAAGCCTTTAGCCTTAATAAGTTCTGTTGCAGCTAGCTGAAAACTATCATCTTCCCTACAGACTTTAGCATTTGTGATGACTTTGCTTTCTCCAGTAGAATTTAAATGAGGAAGAAATGGCTTCAACATAAATAAATAAAAAGTTTAAAATAACTACGAAGCTCTTATCATCAACGACAGTTGATTTAAGAAATACCTTAGCAAGCCTCTTTTTAATTAGAAATATTAACCTTTCTGCTTGGAAATAAGCAAGCATATTACAGTGATATCCTCAGATAGGTTTGTGATGAGAGGTTCACTTAAGAGGAACCCAGTTTAAATGAGACAAGAGATAAGGTATTGTCATAATACAAATTGCTTTCTTTTAAGCAATTGCCTTCATCTAACATTTTTGTTTAAAAAGCCCCTGTCACGTATCTCTGTCTGAGTATGAATGTTCAGGGCAAATGGTCACACAGTGTAATTTACTGCTGAATTTAAGGAACCGAATAATGACAGATTTTATTAGTCCAGCAGAACAACCTTTAGACAGGTTTAGTTACCTGAACTCTGTTCATCAAGGACATTTTGTGAAGTGGTAGAAGGTCAAACTCCTTAAAGGCAACCTCCTTTCACTGGGAAAAAAAACCCCACTGATTCTTTCTCTGTCTGTAGCACTATTATTGGGGAGGTTAACAGAAATACTCTGAAGCATTATAACCGTGTTCAACTGGACCAGAAAACAAGTCCACCAAGACAGAAAATAACTAAGCCCAGCTTTCACCTGATGTCAGGTGAAACTAAGCCCAGCTTTCACCTATGATTTTTTCACTTAGAAATAGCAGACCTTGCTGATTATTAGCTACAGCCCCTTGCCTTGCTTTAGTACCTATTAAAAATCAATGTCTTAAACTTATTATAAACTTAAACCCATGCTACTTTGAATAAATTTATTATTATTCTTCCTGATGTAATGAAGCCACACTGTTCACATCAAAACAGATTTGAAAAAACCGCAACTGTGGCAATCCCTTTTTCTGTTGAAATAAAAGAATTCAGGAAAACAGAATGTTTTGAAATCCAGAGAGAATGTTTCCCAAAATTCTTACCAAAACATCTCTGGGACAAAGGCATTTAAGGGCTCTTTAAGATAGCATTTATCTTCTGGGCTTAGATGCGTATATCTGCACTAAAGTTTGGACAACAGTGAAAGGGCGCTGAAGAGAACAAAAGGAACCTGAAACTTCGTTAGCCAGGTTGAGCCTGTCTGAAGTTTTAGACTACCTTTATACAAAGATGTTCCCTTTGTCTTTTCAGTGCTTTTTTTGCTCCAGGATATTGTTTTGGTACAGGCACTGAGAGGAAAGAAGTGACTATATCTGTGCAGGTGAAGCAAATAAACCCTAATAATCTGCTCCATGCCCCATATTGGGAATCCGCTGCTAAAAAAGTGGAGATAAGCTCTGTCCCATACACCTGAGGGTCTCAGAAGCTGGAAGATGAACAGTGCTGATTACAACACAGCTTGGTAAAACACTGTTGTCTCCACACCTGGATTGTGATGGCCTGATACCTGGAGCTGTAAGTTTGAACCTCCAATCCTTGCACTGGGAATTTGCACTCTGCAGCACTGAAAAGGCTAATAAATTTGCTTTTTAGGAACCTCACATCATATTCTGAGCAGAAATGTATTCCAAAATAAAGCACAATGCACCAGTGATCCTGCCTATTGGGATGACAGATCATGGATTTGATGATTTACTAGAAATACTACTAGACTTAACCTTTTTCAAATGTGTTCCATGGGTCTTGAGGAAAACAGGATTAAATAGTGATGAAAGGGAGGTAGCTACTGACAAAGCTACTTCAGAGGCAAGCTGTACTTTTATGAGGCTGAACACACATGTGAGACCTCCCCCTCCCATCTTGGAATGCCTTCCTGAAACAATCTGTCTTTAAAATGTGACAAACAGCTAAGCAAGCATTACATAAAAAGATGTTGGCAGACTGCTTTTTCTTTTTTCCCTGTAAACTTTTGCCACATAATATTAAATACAATTATAAAGCATTCTCCAGATTAAATGTTAAAGAGGTCTAATGCTCCATCTCTTACTTCTGGCAATGAAGAGCTTAATCTAATTAAAGCCTTGAGCTGAATGTGTCTGCTGGTTCTAATCCTCAGCAGTTTTATTGTTAAGTTATGCAATCATAATTAAAAATAATTTTAGACAACAGTAAATTTTAATGAAGAGAAAAATATACACAGTGTCCTTGTATGTCTGTTTAAGAATTATTTTTAAGGTTTATTTTTAGCCAATCGTTTCCTATATATAAGATACAACTACATTCCCTCAGAGAAATCTCATTTTAATATTTGCTATTGTAGTGCTGTCACTGTGTGTTTGCAATCTGAATGCTTCTACCTAAAATCAAGACTTCAGTGCTGTTCAGTACATTAAAATACACTGATAAAACATGCAGCCTGTGCTTCTTGATTCTAAAGTTCAACTTAAAAGGTCTTAATTTTCAAAAACTGTTAAATATCTACAGAATCTTATAACATTCTCTGATAAGCTATCTCATAAACTATGAGGGTTGAAAAACAATTTCAGAAAACCTACACCACAACAGTCCACAGAAAATACATTTCAGTTTTATTTTTAGGATGTGAAGAAAAATGTCATGGAATTTCATCCAAAGCTAGCTCTCAACACCATGCTCTTCCTGTAGGGTGCTGCAGAAACAGTAATTTTGGTAAGAGTGACAGAATTATTGTAACTGTCAGGGAAAGACTTTAGTCCCCTACAGATGCCTTAGGGCACTCAGGAAGATGCAGCTCTTTGCCTGCAATGATCTAAGACAACAGCCAGAACAGAACCAGACAAAATGAAGCAGGAGATGTATAATTTCTCTTCCAGTATACCAGCTTTTTATATATAAACTAAACAGGAATTAAAAATAAGTATTGATGAAAGTTGAGCTAGATGTTATTGTTCTGTGAATGACAATCTCAGCTGGAGTCATGGATCTACCAAGAGATTCTAGATGGCTGCAGCAGGGAATAAGGGGGGAATATTTGCCTAGTTTTATTGTCCACTGTGGTGAGTGCATTATTGCCCAGGAAAGTAGCTGCAGGGGCTGTGTCCAGCCCTTTGAATTCAAAATACACACATTACTGGCCTTAAGGGGGTGAAAGTGCTCTAAGAGGACAAAACTGTCCTCTTGAATTCACTTTGTCCTTCTACAGATGCATGCCAAAACTGTGTGCTAAGAGCGTGCCTAAAGCAGTGAAGTTTGCTGCTCTCTAAACTTAGCTCATGTGGAGAAAATCATATTCCTGTTTGCCTACACCTCTGACTACTGGGGGCTCAGCTGTGAGAGACACCAATTCAGGATGTGCCTCCGGGGCACAGGCACAGGGGGATGGATGATCCAGCTGCACGCACCATCCAGGCTGGCACTCCCCTGGTGCTGCTGGTTTAATGTCTTTGGCTGCACATTAGTGGTGAGGGTCACAGGCATTTTTGTGGACAAAGGAGGAAAGAGAGGGAGAAGCTGCTTGAGGAAGCACGAGTGAATAAAGACGAGAAAGCAAGAAAGAGCAAGAGCCAAAGGGAAATTCATGGTCCAGTTCGAAATGGTGAGGCAATACTCAGTTAAGTCCCTTGCTGGCACAAAATCCTGTCCAACACATTATTCCGCACAAAGCTCCCACAAAGGTTCCCCAGGAAACCTCTAACCTTACCCAGACTTTTAATGTAATTTTTTAAGGCCAGCTAGCTTTAATATGAAATAAAGAAAAAGCTTTCTCAGGTTCTATTTACTAACATGAACAGGCCTTTTCTGTACAAATTTCTCTTCCTAATATGCCTGCGTTTTATAGTAAGGAGGAGCACACATCAGTGCCATGCTAGGGATTCCCTGAAGTGCTGATGAATAAAGCAACAGAAATTGGTGAGATGCCTACAGTAAATCATTCGTGTGCCTTCCTGGTTGTCTAGGCAGGCAGACAAGAATATCTGAGCTATTACAGTGGAAGAAGTAAGGCATTTTGAAATACTTTTTTACCATATATTTCTACAAGTAACGTCCTTGTAGGTGTTCTCTCACAACCAGCGCCAATGATATTAATGTTCTTTTTAAAGAGAGGAAAGCCTCAAGTTACAGTCAACACAACTTACCTATTTAAGATTAATACTCTAAAAAAAGAGGTTCCAATTTATTTTTCTGCTTTTCATCTTTGACCTGGTCATCTTCTTTATAACTATGTCTTGTTGCCAACCTCAGGATGGGGGAGGCAATTGTCTGGCTTGAATTCAAAGTCAAAATAAAATTGTAGGCTAATTCTTGTTAGATGCTAGACAAGAATTGAGTCTTAAAATCTCAATGTGGAAGTCAAGTCTATTTTATATGGCAAACATATTGAACAGTGGGCTTTGTCTCATCACAGGTTTTAATTTATCTTTTGTGTCACCTTTTGTGACTACCAGATTATTATACTCTTATGGGAACACAACAAATAAAAGTTCTCTCTTTGTAAGACTTAGCAGGCATATGACAAGATAGAGGTGGGTTACAGAAAATTGTGTGTCTGTATTTAATTGCATTACAGCCACTTTAAGGATAGAGAATAGACTCCTAAGAAAAATAGCATATAGTTATGCTGTTATGAGAAATCTGCTTGACCTTTCATATGCACTACTAATAAAAGTAGGCTGGGGGAAATTAACCAAGGTTTTTGCTGACAAGGTTCCTAGACCCTGTGTGCTTTTCTCTCTTTCTCTCTAGGGCTCAAGCACAGAGTATCATCAATGTCACTACAGGACACGCAATGAACACACACACACCGCCAGGTCAGGAAAGGAAGAAGAAGAAGAAAGTTTATTTGTTACTTCAGTTTATTTGTTACTTCAGTTTATATAGGTTTTGGACAATGACCATGGATTGGAGGATAAGGTTGCTACCTCTCCAACCACACTGGTCAAACTAGAAGTCCATCAAGTTTCTCCTTTCCAAGAGTGGAATGTCAATGTCAACAACAAGAGAATGTTAGATAAACATTCTTTTGTTTACGTGAAAATGTGTCAGAAACTCCATTACAAATATGTAAATATCAGAAGGCTAAAATGAACAGGGCGACACATCACGTCAAATATTTTTGCCTTAACTCATTTTATACTCCTATTTTGACATAAATTTTCAGTTAAAAAAAAATCTCCATTTAAATTAGTTATCAATGGGACCAACAGAAATAGCTTTTGATTAAACAGGTATGTTCTTCATATTTCTTATAGCCAGCTGCCTATAGCTAGTTTCTTTGCCAATAATAATTCCATCACAGAGGGGACCTTGGGCCTTCAAAGACTTTTTCAGTGACTGAGTAACTTAACCAGCACTTAATCAGCTTCAAGAGAGGCTGACCAGGTTTTGCCTTTTTTGCAGAGGAGGTCACATGGCTATTTTCAGTTCTAGGGCATGCTGAAATCATTTGGTGAAGGCTTACATTAATGTTCAAGGCAGCAAGGCTGAGGAGCAAGTTTTACTGAACAAGTCCTGAAAGGTTGGAAAGGCTAAGGTGAATGCTGAGGTGAAGGTCTTGCTTTGCAGAGAGGCATGGTGATCTCCAAGCACACACAGAAATGTCACTGGCAGCAGCAAGTGATCATTCCCAAGATAACACCCCACTGAACACCACTATGGCAAAGCCCCTGCCTGCCTTGGGCAGGATGCACATGTGGAGATGTCAGAAATGAAGAGCCACTCTGCACTGCACTGCAGATTGGCAGCAGAGCTCATAGCACAACGTGGTTTTCTGATTCCCAGCCCAGCTGCTTAGTCATCACTCTGACTTTAATCAACTTCAAAGTACAATGGTGAACAAAATTCAGATATCAGTCCCACTCCTTGCTGCAATTTCTGCCAAAATGGACCTCCTGCTACAAATTTAAACAGTTCTGTAAGTGTGGCAAAAAGCCTTTGGAGTAGACAGTGCAAATTCCACAGAAAGAGGAGGGAGTGACTGGTGAAAGAGCCCTCTTACTGTTTGTGTGGGTAGAACCTACTGACCAGAGCCCAGACTGGGAACAAACAAATATGCTTTAGATCATCACCTTAAACTTACTCATGAGAATAACTGAGCTCAGCTGAAGAGGAAGGAGATCTCAGACAACACATGAGGTGTCTTGACTACCCTCCACTTGCCACTAGCAGGGGTTCCAACACTGGCTTTGACTGCTCTTCTTGTCTACTGCTCTCCTGGGCTCCTTTAGAACTGGCAATATTAATGACTAGTGTAGCTACCTGAGGGAGATTTCCTTGCTGAATTTTATCTACACAAAATTCATCTGGTTAAGATGAATGGTTTCTCAAGAGCTATATTCTGTACCGAGCACTTCTTAAATACAGAAAGCTGTACACTTATCATGCACTGCCTAGCTAAAATCTGCAAAAGAAAATTAATCTTGAAAATGGAAATAAAAATATCTCCAGTGATTTAGAAAGTCTTGACTGCCACTGTTATTTCTACATCTTACATATATTTTGTACATATTCCAACAGAGCAAACAAAATAAGCAGAGTGATTTTTTAAATACATTTATTGAAGCAGTCTAACATCCTTGAACTGGTGTGACTGAAGCTCAACAAATCTTTTCCCTTCTCCCACTGTCTTCATTCTCCATTGAGGTAAATTATGGAGAAGTTCACCCAGAGCAGTGCACATGTGTGTGTTGAAGTCTGTGCTGGGTAGCAGTCAGCAGTGATTGATCCCATCACCAAAATGCTGGTGAGTCACACAATCATTAGCAAAGGGGCTGTTACAAAAATGAGGCTGAGATATGAATTAGGTCACCAACAGTTTAGACTTAATTTTGTTTCAAATGGCCTGCCTGCATTATATTAGGTATGAATCAGATCTGTGTGCAATGAGGCTAAGGCTCTGGTGACAGGATTTGGTAAATCCTGTCCATTTATGTTACTTCAGATATCTATTCTCATATAAAATTATGGACACATTATCCAGCCAGGTAACTGCTTTTTTTATAGATGAGTAAAACTTGACTGTCCAAATATTTATGTAAAGAAAATACCATTAGTCAGATATGCATGACTGAAATAAATGAAAATTCAAATAAAGAGATGTTTTTCCAAACTAATATTTATGAAAGCCAGGTATGCAAAACCTTAATGCTGAAGTAACATATCTAATGCTTCTGCTTTGGGAAAATACAATAGCAGGTAAATATGCTAAAGCATGGGCATCTCAAGTCTATGACATGGGGTGCTCTTTAATTTTCTGTTAATTATAAATTATTTAAAGATACATGCCATTTGTAACACCAAAACAATATCAAAGCCTCTTGATAAGTTTGGATCAAAAATTTTTATCAGTGCAGAAATACCTCTCCCCTCACCCTCCAACTTTGCTCCATTTATGTCTCTGAGATCTCCCAAAAGCTTTGTTTTGAAGTATCTTCTTTGAGAAATGTCTAATACTACGCAGTAGTATTAGAAATCACATGTAAAAGATAATCCAAACCCAAGCAGAGCACATTTTAACACCCTTCTTTATGGCTTCAGCCATAGCAGCTGTGTGCTGGACAGCACATGGCTTGTCCAAGCTCCCACCAGGAGTCTCTGAAAAAAGCAGTGAACCAAGCTACCCATCCCAGACCAACAACTTCTGCAGAAGAAAGACATTTAAAGCAAGAGAGTTCAGTAATGAAAAGTCCTTGCAGAGGACTTCACTTGGAAGTGAAAAGCAAGAGGGAACAGTGTCCACTGATTGTAACCTTTATTCTGAGGTTGTTCCTTGAGAAAGGCAAGTTCTGCAGGGCTGGTTCTCCTGGCTCTGAATTTCATGCAGATTTCTCCACACAAGATTCAAAGCAGTTTTAATATGCAAATGCCATTAGCTTCCAGAAGCTTAGATGAAGATATTACAAAGTCCAATCATGGTATTGCTGCTAGGTTTTTAGTCCCCAGATTATAACACTTTTATCTGAGAATGTGCTTAAATGGATAATGCTCAGGATATGAATTCAAGAGTATTGGTTTTTCTGGTCTGTTCAACACCAATTCTGCACTGTCATGAGTTATGTATCAAAGAAGAACAATAGGACTACAGTTTTCTCTGCAGTATCTGCATTATTCTGACTATATATCAAAAGAAATGAACAATGGGCATAGCTGTAACACAAACACAAGAATTTCCAGTAATATTCAATCAGGTAGAAAACTTAACAGTAACTGAATACCCAGCATTTTTGTACATTCCGGACCTAGTTGAAATGTTGTATGTATTTCATTGCTATGGATTTAGATGTGAACTTCACCAGAGTTCAAGGAATATTTGTACCCAAACATGTGATCTAGGCACATTTGTAGCTGACAGCATTATTAAAAATTAATCTTTATAAATACATAATCATATTTCTGTGTCAGGGCAACTTAAATGGTTTCTGATCTCCTGCTGTTCTTCAAAAAATGCTGCAGTATGTTTTGTCCTTTTCTCAAACAACCTTACTGCTGGTGCTGTGGATAACTATTGACTAGTATTAAAACAATACAGTTAACAGGCAAGAGTTATGAAGTGTGTGCTTACACAGATAGGTAGAGAGAAAGAGGTGGAGAGAACCATGTTTTGTAGGTGAGAAGTGTTGCATTTTTTTTGCTTGTATAGAATGGTGGTTTTTGTCTTTCCAGTGGCAGTCTATTTTGTTACTAAGTGTTTATTTGCCTGTCCTGATGCAAGCACTTTATATATCTCCCAAGCTGAAGAAAAAGCACGGATTCTATTGAGTATTTTTCTAATTTAAGTAGAAAATTGCAATTATTTTGCCAAATCCTTTAATTAGCAGATGGCATTACAGCCATTGCTGGTCAGATACAGCTCTCAGTACACCAGAGCAATCCCTTTATTCTCAAGCAGGTCACGGAGATGTAATCAATGACCTTATTTCCTCTTTACTCTCCTTTAATTAAATAGAATAGAGTGGGGAAACTACATGACAATGATAAGACCACCATTAAAATGTTTGAAACTGTTTTGCCAGCATTGTGATAAAATCAACTCAGAAAAAGCATTATGGATTTTTTGATGGAGCCATCAAAATTTGCCTATTCTCATCTCAGATACATTTGCCTGAGGTTTGGGTACATCTGGAACATGGCTTTGATGAGAACTGTCATGAATGATATGAGAATGAGCTGTAAAGGTCTCCAAGAATCTCACAAGCACTTCATTAACACCAAAGTGATCTAATTAACTATATTAACTATATCTACATTATATACCTCTAAAAACTGATGCCACAAAACCACACTTACAGGTAAATTTTTAGAGACCTGCTATTCTCAAACAGGAAGGCAGTCCAAGTATTAATACTACCAAAGGGTTGTTAGCTCCTTAAATTCTACAGTTGTGCTCACTGAGGCAAAAGCAGACCGTTATTTTATTCCCCTGCCTTGGAATCACCAGGAACAGGTCCAGATAACCCCACCTTCACCACAAACAGAATTCCTTCAAACTGGCCCACAGCTGTAAGGTGCAAACAGCAGCCAGCAGAAGTGGGATAGGTAAACACACTCACAATAAACAAGACATCTGAGGTGCACTAAAAAAGCTTTATTAGGATTTACATTTCTCACTATTTAAGAGTTTCTTTACTATGTCTGTACAAAAGATTGGTGCCCAACCCAATTCATTTGCATTGCCCTGGCACTTCACTCAGTAGTGCTCAAGACTGCCCAAGAGTGTCCTGAGTCCCTCTGAACACTGTGGTGTGAAGCAACATCCAGGCACACAAAACACTAGGAATTGGCGTGAAAATTTTCACTTCTCCTAAGCTTCCTGGCCACTAAGCTTTTCAGTTGCAACTAAATCCAGCAGGAATTGTTGTTCTGAAATCCCTGATGAGCTTTGACAATCCTAGAGAGGAGGAAAGAACATATGCATGTGCACATTAATGCACTCTTGAAGAAAACATGGTATCCCTCCTGAATCTCACACTGAAAGAAGTGGAGATGGAAGAATTAGGCACTTTCTTATACTGGTCCAGACACTACATACTCACTTTACATCTCACTGCTATTATCACAACTATATCACTGAGAGCCCTGCAAATCTTGTAAAATATTTTACTTTTAGAGACTTTTCAGCATCTTTATTTTTGGGGAGTATTAATCACATAAGAAAAAAGAGCCTAAATTACTCATGTCTCATTTCAAAGCTAGAAGAAGCTGAAAAGAGAAATCTATTAGTTTTATGAGTTCCACTCCTTTTACTTCTGCTCGGGGTCATCCAATCCATAAATTCAATCCAAAAGTGACATAAAATATGCATATGTTTACATAAAGACAAAAAATGTTCTACAAATGGCAAAAATGGGAATGACTTTTAAGTTGTATAGCATAAGTAACAAATTAAAACATGAACTATAAGAACTAGAACACACACCACTTTATGTTGCTCCAACTCCTTCCAGCTTACTGAGTTATGCAATACCTTTTATTTATATATCTCTATATATCTCTATATATTGACCTTGAATAAGCTGCTCTGGAAGGTTCACTCCCTAAGTTGAGTCATTACATGTTTCTTAATACACTTAATCTCACAGAATAGCTGCTCATATCAATTCACACCTAGCACACAATTTATGAGCTACATCTCTTCAGTGTATGGATTTTGTCTAGGTTTTTAAGACTAGCAAGAGGAAAGTAAGAACAAATGCATGTAAGCATGTGTAAATGTGCAATAATCACAGCTACTCATGTTTGTTTGTCTTTCTGTCACCTAGATTCAATCTCTCCTTTGCTCCTCAGGTAGCATATTGTCTGCCTCATACTTTTTATCTTCAAGCACTGAGTAGAAATTCACTTCAAATTAGGAATCAGCTTGATTATTAGAAGACCTGTACCTACACAGAATAAAATGGAATGGTAGAACAATGCACTTTAGGGCAAAATTTGTGCTTTTCTTAACAATGCAGTGTTACCCAACCTGATGGATTTAATAGGAAATACCTAGACATAACTGCAAGCAAAATTTCACCCGAAATATCTGAAACAAGGGTGTAAAGCAAAGTACAACTTGATCTTATGTAAGCAAGCAAAACTCTATTGTTATTTATTGCTTTGTGTCATCCAAGTGTCATTGGTGCTATTAAAAAAAATTGGGAAAGATCACAGTCCAAAATAAAATGAAGTGAAATCTTTGCCTAGCAGTGATCTGTGGCTAGCATGACTTTAAGGCAATCTGTGCTTTGTTTATCCTCTCCTCGCCTGCCCACTGGGCTGCAGGACAGAAGACAAGCTGAGAAAATACTGTGAGCCAAGGAGCTGGCCTAGATGCCTGCTTGAGATACCTAAAGGCAAGCTTAGCTCTGGATGAGGCCCTGCTGGTTGTCTCTTGCAGTTACTCAGTGGGAGTTATTGTCTGGGCAGATCCAGGACTTCCGTAGGCATTTTACCTGATGTAAAAGGGCTGAAAAAGAAGGGATGAGTCACACCACACCTCTTGTGCATGCTCTGTTCCTTCCATGGAAGGTCTTCTGCTGTCAATTCCTGCAGTGAACATGATACTGTCAACATCTGTTTGGGACATCTGTCTGGCAGGAAGAACTGGAGCCACAACTTACATTGTGTTGAGGAAACTGCCATCTCACTTAAGGATTCTCCCATGATATGCAGCATGGAAAAATGAAACAAAATTCTCCAGAGGTGCACTCTGAGCAATCTCAAAGCAGACATTACTAACAGGATGGAAAACAGCTCAGGTTTTAGTAAAATGCCGTGGTCCACTGGCTGCAGAGGATATCCCGTAGCACAAAAATGATCGCAGGCAGTTGGCAAGAAGAGACAGGTCAGTGTGCTCATGTTAGCTCAGGGCCAATTCCAATTTTTTTAAATCTTATCAATTTCCTAGCCTAATACTGAATGAAATTTAATTAAAGTGGTGTTTGAATTTAAATATTTCACCATAATACCAGCTACAACACTGCTCTCATCACAGACATACTGATTGTGGCTTACACAGCACTTGCTGCTTCCCCACAGAGGGCTGATTGGTCCCATGATGATCATGCTCCTCCTGATTTCCAGCTGTTACATTTCATTAGGAGTCAGCTAAAACTGTCTCAGTGGTTTCCTCATATTACTTTTTCACATAAACATTTGGTTTGACTACCATGGGGATGCCAAGGAGTCAGGAACAGGATGAGAGAGTGGCTTTTGAGAGTCTCTTCCTACACAAAGGTAGTCCCACGTCAAAAGGCTTTGGGAAAGGTTCTTGTGAGCAACTGAAAATGCCTAAAGATCTCCTGGAGACTAATGGGACCAATGCACTTACATTACTCAAGCAAAATGAAACGGGAAAAATTAGGTAAACAATGAGCCAGAAATCAGCATTTTGTAAACAAACTCCTATTTGTTATTCATCAACATAATTTTGTTCCACACTTATCTCCTCTAATAAATGTGTGTGCATTTTTGTGCTATTCTTTCCTTGAGAGCATTACTTTAAATAGAGTTCTCACTATTTGGAGTGCCTTAGATACACAGTAGAAAGTCTCCTGGAAAAAGCCTTCACTATATTTTTACAGAGGGTCAGGCCTGTTGTCACTGAAGGTGATGAGATTTTACAACCAAGTTTAACAGACAAAAGGATGCCCTATATTATCTGCTACAGGCAGGCAATGTAGTGAGCTCAAACATGTGCATAGATTCCAGGGGAAAAAAGTAGGACATAAGCATATATACATAAAGGCTTTATAGAAATAGCAGGTGTTAGATGAATAGGGAGACTCTACCCTACTAGCTGCAAACCAACTATAATATGGATCTAGGACTCCTGAATATTAGCCCTCTTTTTATCTGGCTTCTTTGCAGCACAAGAGGCATCATTAGACCAGCAGCAGAAGTACTTTGCTTAGCCCATACCTTGCCACATATGCTTGAAAAAGCTGTTGCTTTGCTCATCTTAACCTCCAGGGAGTTTCAGACCGAGGACACACACCAATTTATTTATAATATGCATACTGGTACCATGTTTGCTCTGACACTGACTAATAGAGAGCTCTGCTCTTCTGGAGATACTGCTGGGTTTGTTAGATAGTGCAATCCTCAAAGCCCCTCTTCTGTTTCTCTCATTTATCTGTGCAGTGAACTATGATTTGGCCTACTTTCAATTAGCACAGAAGGGGAGCGTCTCAGCTCCCTCCCCCTGTGGCTTTTCTATCCTGTGTATTTGCCGTGTTAGCTTGTATAGCCTTTCCTTCCAGAGACACAGGAAAGAAAACAGACCAATATAACTCGTATTGCAGCATGAGGCAACAAAGTTGCTCCAATATACACAGTATTTCCTGGATGAAATGATGTTTCCAAGACAACAGATATCACAGGTAAAAGCCACTTTTCCTTCAAGGTGCATAATTCCACAGATAAATTCTGAAGACCCTGGTCAAATACAAGTTCTTTCAATGGTCATTTTGCTGATAAGGACACTAGGAGAAAGATGTCATGACTATGCTGAAGAGCACCCAGCCAGCTCAGCTCAAAAAATGAATCAGTGTCTGAAGACAAATAAATTATAGAACAGTTATGTCTTCACTGGCAGTAGGGGCTCCAGACTTCTGGAAACCAATGTTCAGGTGTCAGCACATGGGATCACTTAATGGGATGCTGTTAATGGTTCCTGACTGATGGGAGGCAGTGGCCAGGGCCTGGCTCATGATCTTCTACAAGGTAGCTGAAAGAATACTAAAAATAATGCCCTGACCAAAATTAGCATTAATTTTTTTAATACAGTGGCACCAAGTCAAGCCTCAGCTGCCTGCATTCAGAGGGTGTAACAGTATGAATGACACAGCTGAGGCTTGGCTTGATCTAAGTGCAGTCACTCAAACGAGGGCAGCTGAGTTAAGCCAGTCTCACAATCCTTGCAGTGAAATCAGAAAATGGACTAATCTGCTAGACTAACAAATGGGGGGATTTTGATTGGTTTTGTCAGCTTCTTGCGGTGCATTTTAGCCTGCGGGAATGTTGTCTGGACATTAATGCCAGAAATACCACAGTGTCACTGGCCTCTCATTTCAGCACAATGCCTTTGCAGATTCAGATGCAAAAAACCAACATCAATATTTAGAGGTAGCCATTCCAAACTGGAAGCTTTCTGGGGCGTAAACATCACATCTAAATAAAAGATAGTGCATGGACTCAGTTACTAGCAGGAATGAGAACGTGTGCAGAGCTTCTGCATTGCTGCTGCCAGGATGAGAGCTCTGTGTTATGGAGATCAACAATGGATGCCTGACCAACTGTGTGGTCAGTTCAGATCCATCACTAATTAAGAGCAGCTGTTGCTGTTTCATTATTTTAATTTATAAACCAATACACATGGATTTTCTGTAATAATCTTCCCATGACAGTTCTGCATTCATCTGCCTGCAGAGAAACCTCCCAGTCTCTCTCAGGGGTCTGATTGAAACCCTGCAAATGCCTGCAGAGCGCACTTCGCACCCTGGCTCTTTTCAAAGCAAATGGAAGCATGAGGACACACAAGGAGTCTCAACTGATCATAAAATCTCAAATTATTTTATAAAGAATTTCTCAGAAGCTTCTTATTCTCATGTTTATCTTCCTTACAGAAGTACATTTGATGAGACATGTTGCCCTAGGTTGTAAAAGGATGCCACATGTGCTGCCACTCTTCTAAACTCATTGGCCAGCCTAAAACAAGAAGACCCAAAGGATCCTTTTCCATAGAAGCCAGACAATGTCTTGTTTTCTCCCACCCCTTCCTGCATATTTTTAGCAGCAGCAGTGGCTTCATTGTCTTTATATGCCTTCATCTCTTTCCAATTTTGGCTATCTCTTTCCAATTTTGGCAAACTCTGGTCAGGACAAAAGATCATAAATTTGTAATGTTTCTGAAGTTCTGGAAGGCTAGTTAGGGAAACTTGATCCAAATTGTCATTCCTAGGCTTGTGACCAGACAGCAAAAGATTCAGGAAGGAGTAAACAATACAAAATTGTGTTTCAAGAGTTCTGTTCCTCATGGAATCATTGAGTTGTTTTTTTCCACAACTATAAACTAGAATCTTCCAGACTGAGGATCGAGATGATGTACAAGGTCTCACCACCTAGCTGGTGAGAAAAAACACTACCACTCAGGCACGCAAACTGTAGCCCAAACGTCATCTAATATTTTACTAACAGTCAACTACATCTTTTTTTAACTGATGTTTTATCTACCTGTAGCATATTTTCTTATTAGATAGGAAACTGGGAGGAATACTACTATGACTACTTAATACAGACTTGATCCTATACCCACAAAAAAAAATAGAGAGAACCAAATGATCATTTTTTTGGGGCTTTTGACCAGGTCCACAAAGCACACAGGCTATTAGATGTACATGTATAGTTTTGAAAATTTAAGTGCCAGTACAAAGGTGTAAATGCAGTATTGATTCTTGATGATAGTGATAGAAATTCATGGGTTTCAAAAGGTCTTGAGGAAGAACTTAACCATAAAAGGTTGCAAAAGTGCTTTCTAAATATATGTGCACACCCTGGAAACATTCCGCCGGCAGGTATTGTTTATTACTGCAAAGATCTGAGTACCACCGAGTCCCACAGTCTTCTTTTGGGAACAGAGCACCTTAGAAAGGTGATTGTGCAGCTGGCAAAAGCCTTCCTGGGCAGTCCGTATGAGCAAAGGCTTTTGGTATTCAGCAACTGCCTGCCAGGCACCCTGCACTCAGTGAGGACAGGGACAGAATTCATCAGCTTCAGCAGGAAGAAAATCAAACTCATTGCCAACCATTTTCAGCACAAATATATGTCACTGCCTTCAGGCAGAAGCATATCTGGGCCTCCTTTGGTCCTTCCTCAGAGTACTGCTTATCTGGGCACATTCAGCTGTCAGCCCCATGCTACTTTTAACTAAGGAATTAATGAAGAGCACATGGAGACCAAGAGCTTCCTGCAAAACATAGGGAGATGAGCAGTTGGTATTTTCAGATTCAAGTGGTAGCTAGTGGCAATCAAATTCCCTATAACTTTTCTTTTAGAATAGGCAAACAATGCTGTTGGTTAAGTTTAAAAAGTATGATTCACCACAGCAAAAGGATGATTTTACTGCCTGTTTTGATATATAGAATTGTTTGGGGTTGCCAGATTAACTGAGAGAGAGGCAAATAGAACTCCGAGGATATAAAGGACCAATAGCGTTTATTACCAAATTAAAAACTTTTAAAGAGGAATTAAGGTCTGTCCTTCAAAAATGAACATGCACTTAATCGTCTGCAAAATCAGAGACTGAGAAACTCCGTTTTTCAACCTAGAAACAAATACCTGCTACTTCAGCAAGAACAAAAGGAATAGTGAGTCGTGTTCAGCAGCATGGATCTATTCTACCACTACTTTTATCTAAGTGTGAGATATCCTGTAGATAATAAGCAATTCAGATGCAGTTAACAACAGATAGTATTGCCTTCAGCCTACACAAACAAATAGTAATAACCAAAACAAGTCTTATTTTAACTGCTTCTTTATACTACACTGCAGAACTGAAATATTCATCTGAAAGTGTATCAATAAAGTAAATTGTTAATATACAGAAAATCTGAACATTTCTTCAAATAGTGAGTTTAATTTCTAAAAGGAATGAGTAGTTTCCCCCCATGCTTTTGGTTTTTCCAATATTTTCTTCTACATTTTAGAAATCCTTTTTATAACCATAATTCAAAAGCCTCTCTGAATTACTTGACTTTGTGAGCTGCAGATCTGAAGATACCCTACACATGAATTGACAGAAAAAAAAAAAAGAAAAAAAAAGAAAAAAAAAAAAGAGAGAGTGGAGGACCTGGTCAAATTGCAGTTAAGTCCTGTAATACTTAGGAGTCCAATATCTACAGATGTTGTTTGCAACAAGACTGGGATGGGTTAGCAGCAGAGCTTGGAAGAGAAAACACAACAGCTTTCTCTCTTCATTAAATGTTCTAATCACCACCTTGGACTTCCTTGGCCCACTCCCTCAGGCAGTCCAAGTAGCCAGGTGCAGCTTTCACCAAACAGAGCCTCTAGAACCCATGTCTTGTGACACCTCAGGTTGTCTGATCTACTCTTTCCTGCACATTAGCTCCTGTGTCGACTTACATGGGTGCTCAGGAAGAGCAATCTGAATGAGTAATTCAAGGAGGATCACCAATGCCACATTAAGCACTCATGTGGACATTTTAATTCAGAACTAAATTTGCCTTAATGAATTAAAATAAATTGAAAGAGTTTATGAACTGCATAAACATCCACCCAAGGGTTTATGATGTTGTAACTAATCTGTTTCATATTTATGGTTTAAATAATTCAAATTACAATGTATAAACAAGCCCTAGAATAAACAAGACTTGGACCAAGGTTTCTATGACACTGTTCTTCATCGAGCTATCTTTGATTTCCAATTCATAATCTGTGTTTTCCTATTAAACTTCTGTATATAAGGCAATTCAGTTTCTCTTTCTAGCAACTATTTATTATTCCTCAACATACTAGCCCCAGCATCCCTGGAAAGAGCTCATGAAGTTAATGGTTTTGTCTGGGTGATTGCCATCCATGTTTCAGATCCCCGCAGACCTGGAATTCTCATCTCTGCTGCCAATACCCTATACATCTAACTGTATGTGCCTTTTCAATGCAGCTCATGGATGTGGAAATAAAGGGCAACTACCGTGATTAAAAAGTCCCATCGGATTAGACCCACTGGGCTGCATGCTCACATGACCATACCAACCCATTCCCAATCACGACACGGGTCACATGTCACAGCAGGACTCGCTCGAGGTACTGCCATGCTGGCCTCAGGGATTCCTGCTTCATTTTCCCCCCCGCGGGAAACACCGAGCCACTGCAAAACAGTATTCCAGGAATAAAACTTCCTCAGCAGCACTTCTCAGTGAAAGCATCATTGTGAAGACAAATTTCCTCATGGCTTCATGTCACTGTGAAATGCTGTGATTTTCTCCTGTGCCTTTATAAAGGCAGTGCAAACCCAAAGAACAAAAGCCAGGGGTCTGAGAAATACTAATTAATATCCATGCTTCACATGCAATCTAAAAATAAAATGCAGCTTCAAAACGTTTTATTTGTTAAATAAAATAATTCTAAAATAACCTGTAAGGACAAAGTCTGATGAAGACCCACCATTCATGAGTCATGGCAATAGAAGATGAGGATATAGAACAACATTTTACACAAGAATGAGCTAATTCCAGACACACCTCTTTTCTCCCCATAGCCAGATATTCCATTATTGCTGATTTGTTGCTAAAACACTTAAAACATTTCCAACGGAGTTTGTTCTCTACTCCATATACCACGAAGAAGCTTATGCTATGAACAGCATCTATTTTCAATCGTCACAATTTGTACTTTTTCTAATGGATTAATTGTATTATATTATTTTAACATGAATGCACTGTTGTAGAATTATGTCTCAGCATTCCAGTTTGGGTGGCCTCATATAATCTTCACATAGCAGCTGGAAATGTAATTAGCATAAAAACCAAACAGCCTCATTAAACATCTCTTTCCTGTAAGAAGGGACACATTTAGAGGCCTCGTTTCACACGTTCCATTACAGATGGCACAGGGCTAGAACAATCCCCAAACACATTTTTCAGCCCAGCTAAGCAAAGCCCACTTCTTAAACCCTGGAAATGTTGTGCAGCAGATCTCAGGAAGACGCAGTGATACTGCTCAGTAATGGAATACATGCTCCCAAGGGAGTGATTGTTTCCTCCATTTTTGAACTAGGAGCTTCCAGTTGGAAATTCAAGTATAAAAATAGACAACTGCTTTCACTGCCTTGTACAAATCAGATCTGCAACTTCCGAATGCATTTCCATTCTTTTAATCTCCTTAAAATGACAAATCTGAGAATGCTGACAATTTAAAACAACAGCAATAGAGAGGCAAACATCAGCCATCACTTTCCCTTGCTATTAAGTTTCTTCTGCCACCCTAAGCTTTGGGCTGTTTATCTAATTGAGAGGCTGAAAATGACCACTGGCTTTAAAAATCTCTGTGAATCCTTGGTTCCACAGCAGTAAGCAGATACACAAGATAGTTTTGCTCCCTCTATAGAATAGCAAAAGATGAAATTTTTTAAAAGTTATCCCCAGTTTTGCATGAATTCTGGTACATTTTTCTGGCCAGTTTCTCAAAAGACATTAAGAAAATGTCAGTGCATTCAAAGAGAAGTTATCTGCAAACCCAGATTTTTTTCACTTTCAAAATTTCACTTTCAAAATTCAGAATACATCAAGTGTGCAGTTTTGGATCAATGCAAAAAATAGAACTGCGTATGGATTTTAGTTTTTATTCAGTCCTTGAATGCAAGCAGTGTAATACTTCAACAGACCTAAGATACCTTTTCCTTCCTACCAGGCCATTTTATATTTGAAATTCAGGTTTTTAACTATACTAAATAATATCTAGTTCAAATTTCAAACAGAAATGTAAATTTGCATAAAAACTCTTCTAAGATTCATCTAGAAAACACTGAAATATAATGATCTTTTTTTTTTTTTTGACTTTTCTTCATGTAAAAATATTTAATTCAATGTGCATTCAGGAATAGCTGAAGTTCCAGCAAAATGCTGCTTTTCTTTGGACAATGACACCTTGTGCTTCCCTCAAAAAATCACAACAGAGTGAACACAGCAGCCCTTTCTAAATCTGAAAAGTGGTTGTACTGCTGGTTTTTAATAAAACCAGAGCTCTTTTTTTGCAAGTTTGGACTTAGTTTTACAACAGTGCTATTTTTTCTCTCTTCTCCCAAAATCTTGGAAATGATCAGTGATTTTTAGCACTGCCTTAATGCTGTATGAGCTGTTCCAGCACAGCCAAAATACCTAGCTGGGACCAGCACCTGTATCACCTGCTCGCTGTTTCACTTTAGAAGTGCCCCTGAGGGTTTTACACAGAAGTATTAATAGGTTTTGTCATGGAGGAGAACAGGAAGGACTCTGAGGTATTTCGGGCTCCAAGGTGGCTTCAGACTCAGCTACCCTGGAGGGGACACCCTGCTCCCTCTCTGAGCACTGATTCAGAATTCAGAATTATATTTCCAAGTCATCAGAATATGAGTGTCAGGGAAGAAAAAAACCTATAATTACTACATATCTAAACCTAGAGACAGTCTGGCTTGAAAGTATAAGAGGAATTGTAACTGAAATATTAATACCTTTCACATGGGATCACAACAGATATTAAATAAAACTCAGAAGAACAGAATGGTATCATAAAATGCTTTAAAACAGTTACGCTTGCTAGACAATAATCCAAACAAAACCACCCCTTTCAGCAAAAATAGAACCTCTGCAGATAGATGTCAATAAATGGCACTTGGGAAAACCACACTAAGTCTCTCACCCCACAGACCACCTCCCCAGAAGTACGGGCAGGGGTGAGGGAAGGCGTGTCTGCAGGCTGTGCTTCTCCTTCATTTCCCCAGGCAATGGTCTCAATGAAATAGCATGACCAGTTTAATATCCTAGGGGTTTTACATGAAAAAACACAAGAGGCAATTACTGGCAAAGCAGAGGGTTCAAGAGAAGCCCTGGCAACATTAAATTGAATTTCACCCAACTGGAATATTCTGGAGAGAAAGGTTCAAAATATTTACCTGTTGTAGTTAGAAATAATCAGCAGCAGGAATCAAGTGATCTGGATATGGTTTATGAATAACAGTTTCTTTAATTGAACAGCTTTACCACATTTTGTTTTCTTCTTGTTATTCATCAGAAACACTGAAAAATCCTTGCCCGTAAGTGTTGCCAATTTAAGCAATCCCCTCTGCTGATGGGGAGACTGAACTTACATAAACACACTGACATATGATTTTTTTATAGAGTATCTTTAAAAAAAAAAAATCTGCTAGGAAAAACCAAAGCACCAAGACTTAACAAGTGGAAAAAAAGGATTCAGGCACAAAATTTGTATCTGTCTTAAAGCAATTTTTGGGACTGAGACAGCTAAAGTTTGGATGAGTCAACTTTGTTGTGGCTCACTTACTATCTTTAAATGGCTTGAGTGAGAGTGAAAGCAAATGGAAGAGCATGCTACGCCCTCCCCAAAAAGTAAACCACATGCTCCCTTTTGTGACATTGTCTACACAGTTTGGCTCAAATCTTTAGATCCAGAGTGCAGACCTCATCTATTACTATCTAACAGAGTAACTGCTAGCAAGAGAAGATTATCATCCTCTGTACAGAAAATTATTAAAAGAGTCTTAATGCCCTTAGGCAGCAGATCAATCCACAGACCTGCCCTGAATGTCCTTTTTCCCCAAGCCAACTGAGGATGCTTGGCTCAGAATGGTTTGCCTTTTGGCTCTTCTGGGCTGGTCTACTTCAGCCCTCATCTTTATAGTCACTGACAAGCAGGTCTTGTCAGTCTGGTCTACTTCAGCCCTCATCTTTATCCTTTCCAGCTCCCCAGTCCTACACTCTGACACAGTTCTTGAACATCAATCTCTACATTCTTACCTGTACCAATGAAGCCTTAAATGAAACAGGAACAGATCTTTCCTATTCTCAGGAGAGTACCCCAAGCATGAGGCTAGAAAGGAACAGTCATGTCTTTCTTTCTGCGGTCACAGAACAGGACCTGTCTCACTAGCTCACCCATGGGGTTTGGGATGGGAACTGTGGCACCAGAGGGCTGATACGTGGTCACTGCCACGGGAGAAGGATTGTAAGTATTTCTAGGAAGGGAAATTGGGACATAAATAATAGGAGGTTTCAACCTATCTAGGAGGAAAGGTTGAGTTCAAAAGATTTCCTTTTCTCTCTTTAGTATTACTGGTTGCCTCAGACAACCTTCTACTTGACAACAGAGCTGCTGAGGAGCTTTCTTCTGACACAGGTCTTTCTCTGCTCATTGTACAGGCTACCAGTGGACCTAACCCAAGCACTGATGAATCCTTTGCTCTCCTACTTACAGATGATCTTTCTTTACACCTGTTAATTTTTCACCATTTCCTGCTTTTCTCTTGTCATTCCAACTAGTGTTCTTCAAGTACAAGTTACATGCTTCCTTTTCCCTTTTGCCTGAGCACTGCAATTCATGAAGCAAGGATGGCAGAAGACAGACACACCTTCTTTAAAATGAAGGTCACCAGAAATGGGAAATGACAAAACAAGACATTTTTCTCTACTCAAACTCCTCCAAGCAGCTGAAACACTTTTTTTTCTGAAAGGTTGCAAACACTTGGCTTCTGATGAAAGTAGTGATAAAAAACCTTCAATAATATTTTAAGTAAGCACAGAATCTATTTCCCCTCAAGCTTCTTTATTTCAGAAGCAGTTCCATCTGCAAAACATCTCCAGGAAATGACATTTCAGCGTACAGCACTGCAAATAAAACAGCAACACACCCAGGAACATTTTTCTAGTTCACAGCAAGGCGAGCAAAAGAAGATCAAGGCAAAGGTCTAGCACAAGAGACAGTCACCTTGCTCTCTTGCTATCTGCTTTGCTGATTCCCAGAGAACCCAGTGTGGCTTTTAAAACCTTGACCAGTATTTTAGAGCTATACCAGCTGCATCCTGCCAAGGAAATGTGCTTGGGAATAGAAAATTCTGTTTCTTCCTGCCTTCTTCTGCTGTGAGACTGCTCCTTGTCAGCTGTAAGAAACCATCCTCTCAACAGATAGAATCTTGCCATTGAGAAGTTTGCCTATTCTCCCAATTCTATAATACTTTTCATTTTGTTGAGGGGGCCTTGGCCCTGCATGGAAGTAAAGGTTTCTACACTTCATGTAAAAATCTTGGCTAAGTTCAGAAAACATATAGCATCCCTTTGACTGTAGCATGAATAACAGTGTGGCAGAGTTTGGTTTCTTTGTCTAACTCCCTGTATATGGAACTTCAGTATCCAGAGAGTTTATGTTGTGCTGTGGGAGTCTCATCACCTATCAAGGAACTTTCAGTAGGATGTTCTGTGATAAAATGATTTGCAAACCTGACACTGAAAACCACTTTGTGCTGGCAGGAGCTTCACTTCTGTCCAGGAGGAGAATTACTGTGAGAATTAACTTGTTTCTGTTCCTGCTGTGGTACACTGGTGTCCCTCTTGTAATCTCCCTGCCTAGCCAAAGCCCATCTTTCATTCACAGTGTGCATTCTTTACATCTCCTTAACACACCACCTTCCAGTAGAAGAGGTTGCTCAGATTAAACCCAATGGCTCATCTGGTGCTTCCCATCTGCAAACAGATCACCCTATCTGTAATCTTTTCTTCCTGATCTGGCCGCTTTACGAAATACCTAATGATGATCTCACAGAGAGATCAGCTGCGAGGCAAAGGCATGAGATGTCTGCATCAAACCCATGACTCTTACCTTTCTTACCTACTCAGCATCAAGGCAATGTCAGACTTTGGACCCTTTTGGAATGCCACTACAGGGATACTAAACCCAACATAACACATAAACTCTACGAAATATGAACATCTTTTGACCTTCTGCTTGTCAGTGACAATACAGTAACAAAGACAGAGGATGGGGGACTTATGCTCAAATATCACAATTGAGTATTGATGTGCTGAGAGGAGTCATATATTATAAGCATAACTTTGAGGTCCTCCATCAATCAAATTACATACTGTCTCACCTTGCAATTACCAGGTGTCAGAAAATAACTTTTCCTATTACCTGAAAGGTTTTTTTGCTCATTGACTGCTGAACTGTATTTTAAAACATTCATCTCTGAATAAATAAGCAGAACTTTTAGTCTGATAGAGATATGGATACAAAATGTTACCACTTGGAAAAACCAAGGAAAAGGCAACCTTTCAACCTTATATATCAGTCTGACTCTCTCTTTCTTTCTGTCCTCTCCCAGAGAAGACTCCCCCATTAATTTCAGAGGAAATTTCATCAGATTAGGCCATGTGTTTTGACCCTTACTACTTTTGACATTAAAAATAATTGAATCCATTGTTGCAGCAAATAAGGGCCTAATAAAATACTTGTATGAATATCTATTTTTTGATAATTACTGATGTTCTGTGCAGGTGGGAAAGCTTGGGTGCATGCCTGTAGGACACTAATGGGAATGTTTTTTTCCAAGTGTCACATTTATCAGTGCACTAGAAGAAAATAAGCCTGCATTATGAAGTTTCATGCTGGCTCTCATTATGCTGTCTCACAAGCTTGTCCTTTGATTTATTATAAAGATTAAATATATTTTCTTAGTGAGATCAGAGGTACTAGACAAGAGGTCATGGAAATGCTGGCAGAAAAATGCTAGTTTTCTATGTGTCAAATCCTTTGTACTACACATCCAAGGTTCAACCAATGCCTCCTAATTGCTGGGGGTTCTTGTAGGATGCTGGTGGATTCCGGTTCCCCAGGGTTGGGGATGATGGAAACTGTGAGGTCCCAGCTCTTGCACAGTCCAGAAGTACATCTCTATCCCTGCCTTCTACAGAGTGCTCAGCAAATTTTACATCCTTGTCAATTTTTCTGCAGTTAGTAGCAGGGGAGCTGACAGGAATACCAATTTTGCACAGCAGCTGCAGGATACTGTTAAGTTACTAGAAATGAAAATTTTTCTAAAAAAAAAAGAGAAAGGTTTTGGATTCAACTGCGATCAAACCCAGTACTGTGACTGACAAATGTTCCTGGAGACCCAGCTTTTAAATTGGTTTTTCAGATATTGAACTTACTCTTAATAGGGGAGAAGATATGCTGGCATGCCTGGTAAAACTTCCTATTCCTCTGAGAATAGAAAATACCTGTTTTCAGTCTGGCTTTAATCACTGTGTACTTTCCAAATATTTTGGTAATGGGGCAAATTAAAATAATACTTCTTGTAATGCCCAGAGCGGCCTATGGAGCCATATTCCATCCAGCTTCAAACCAGACAGTCTAACCACAGCAGTATGCAGCTCAGCCTCATCAGCTGGAGCTGTAGAAACCATAAAAAAATCAACAGTAGGCAAGCTTTGGCAACTCATGGTACCTCCTGAATGACCATGGTTATTCTTCAAGTTGTAACCAATCAAGCCAGCATGATGAAACTAGATTCAAAGTAGTTATTGCTACAGTGTCCATATATTCCTAAGAGTTACATGGTTTTCATGGAAATCCTGCTACACTACACTATGGTTAGGACTGATGCAGAACATAAAAGACAAGTCTTTTGTTTTGCAGAAAGTTGTCATTTTTGATGACAATAGCTTCTCAGCTGTCAAGTCAAAAAAATACAGTCATCACTCAGAGTGATACAGCTGTCTATTCCAGTTCATTAGTTTTTGGCTGACAAATCAGAAAGCAGCCTAAACAGCACATAGCAAAGAACTCATTCAGGTACAAACCCTGAAAACACTTAATCTGCATTTAAACTCATTCAAGAATTCACACTTAATTAAATGAGAAGTCTCACCCCACTGTGGGCCATTTTCAGGAGTACAGGATTTGTGGTGCCACAGGTACACCCACATAGCGCCTAAAAGCTTTCACTGTGCAATACAGGGCAGAAAAGCAACTGGATTGTAAATCAAGCCTCTTCTGACACTTGAAAGAGCAAGATACTCACTGCTTTCTTTCTAGTTCTAGTGAAAACAATAAGAAATCTGGAGACACTCCATGTTTTCTCAGATATAATCCATGCTAAAGACTTGCAAAACCAAATGTAGCAATTATTGACCATCATGAAAGAACAAAGAAAGGAAATCTTCTAAATAGATTGCAAAGCTTTCACCACATGCATCATGTGCCTGGATCTAGGACACCTGGTCAGACCAATTTACATTACAAACCCATATTTCTTCAGTTTACCATTTTTTTTTTTTTAATAAAAATGGGTCTAGGACTAGAAGCACGAGAAAGCAATGGCAAAAGGAGGGGTATGTCAGGAACTGAGATTCGGTTTTCTCAAAAATCAAGGGACACATCATTCCTGCCCAATGGAATGAATAATATCTGGTTATGCAAGTTACTCAACACAATGGCAACTTCTATATTTTCCTCATTCCTTTATTAGCACACACAGGAGCTTAAATGTGGCTAGATCGACCACTAGCATTATCTTTTCATACTGCTTTTTCCTTTATTCATAATCTGCTGAATCAATATTCAAAGATTTCTTCTGTGTTAGGCTCTAGCTCTAGTGGCAGAACCGAAAATACAGATTTGGTGAGCTGCTGCTTTAATTGTAGTGCACCCAATGTGTTGCTTTGGGTTTTTTAAAGAAAAAGTTGGTAACAAAGTTAAAGATCTCCTCTTAGAATCTGATTAATTTCTCCAAGCCAAGCTTCAAGAGGAAAAATACAAATAAACTGAGGCCATATTACAAATGTTCAGCCTTGATGAGCAAAAAGTTCCAGATTAATAAACCGACCCCACGCAACTGTTACCTGCTGAAGTGTGCTTAAATTTTTCACTCTTCTTCTTCCTCCATTTCCATGGCTTAAAAAGTCTCCCGAGAGTGGCAAATTTGCTCCTTCTTCTGATTGGAGGTGTATGAGTCCCAGGTACTAGAGAATCTGAACGCATTGCAGCCAGTCTTTCCACCTCTTCAGCTGTAATTTCAGCAAGAAAAAGAGAAAAAAACCAAGGAAGATGGGAAGTGAAATAAATGCTTTAATAAGTTACCAGAAAACCACACAGATGGCCAATTTTTTTCATGAACACAGAGAAGAGTAACAAAGGGAAAAAGTTGTAGTCCTTCTTATTTTAACATTCTTTTCTTTTCTTATAGTGAAATCGTTAATCTACTGTAAAGAACAGTAGTAACAACAAGAGTCAACAGGAATATGGGTTATTATGTTAAAAAAGTCATGACTTTTAACAAATTGTTCTACATCTCTCTAGACAGCTGGCAGTTCAGCCATCAGCCATTCCTGGACTGTGACAGAGTGTGACAGAGACTGGGGAAGAGAAGGCTCAAAAAAAAAAAAAAAAGGATGCAATATAATTTAAAATAAATATTACAATTATTTTTTAATTGCAATGGAAAGAGACATTTCCTTTAATTAATATTTATTAAGAGCAAGAACCTTGATAAATAATGACCCTTTGGTGCCATTACTGTGTCTATTAAAACTGCTTGGGTTACAAAAAGGGGCTACATTAGGAACTTCCTAGTGAGAGAGAGGGCGCTAAAAAAATCATAGAATCACAGAATTGTTCGGGATGAAAAAGATCTCTAAGATCGGGTCAAACCATTAATCCAGCACTGCCAAGTCCACTCCTACACCAGATCCTCAAGTGCCAGATCTACACATCTTTTAAATCCTTCCAAAGATGGTGACCGCACCATTTCCCTGGCAGCCAGCTCCAATGCTTTACAACCCTCTCCATGAAGAAATTTGTCCTAATATGCAATCTAAAAGCTCCCTGGTGCCACTTGAGGTCATTTCCTCTAGTCCTACCACTGGTTACCTGGGAGAAGAGGCCAACCCCCACCTGGCTATACCCTCCTTTTAGGTAGTTGTAGAGTGCAATAAGGTCCCCCCTGAGGCTTCTTTTCTTCAGGCTGCCTCAGATACTCATGATAGGACCTGTGCTCCAGAACCTTTACCAGCCCTTCTCCAGCACCCCAGTGTCTTTCTTGTAGTGAGGGGCTCAGGGCTAGTCCCAATTTTCTGCCCACTCACTGCCCTTCAATTCTTATGCTTAGCTCTCAAAATTTAAACTTGTAATTTTGGTCCCCACTTAGGGCTGAATTCCCTTGAAGGGGATAGAGGTTTTCACTGAGCTTCTGTTGTTACGATTTCAGTTATCTGCAACCTTTACCCTGTAACACATCATCATAGTCTCAATACTGAAAAAAAATAACCCTGAAGAATTAAAATTACCCTTCCTGCCTAATGACAACAAGAGAAGTCTGTGGATGGTCACTTGACATAGTTGTATTGCACGGTCCCCCTGTCTCACATTTGCAAGGCAAAATTTATGCTGACAGTTTTGGGAAATAACATCTCAGTCAATAGAGGCACAGAGATAGGAAAGCCAGGGCCACAAAGAAAACACCAACAGAGGGAAGGCACCAGCAACAAGAGAGGTTGTCCCTGTGCCACAGCTGCCAGGAATGCAAGAGGGTCTCCCTGCCTTGGGCTAAAGCATGCAGCTCTCTCCCTAAAAAAAGCATCTGCATAGTTCAGTCAGCACACAAGTGGGAGTTTTGTGTGTGGTTTGTTGTGGGGTTTTTTTGTTTGTTTTTTTTTTTTTAAGTTGTTGTTGTTGTTTGTTTTTTGGGTTTTTTTTTAAGGGATACCATTTCCCAGACTTGTGTTGTAATGTGACACTGCCACTAACAATGATGTGAGTGGTTTGCACACACAGTCCAGGTCTATAAAGAAAGGATGCAGATTTTCACCTCTCCTGCTCTGAAGACAACAGCCCAATGTTTCTATTCACTTCTAGCATTTTAAATATTAACCTCAGGCATGAGCATGGGCTCAGGAACCTCAACAAGAAGACTGCTTTGAAGGGATGAGCACGCCCACTCCACACTGACAGAATCAGCAGAGATTTTGGCTGGCAAATTCTTATGTATCTCAATGGAAATTTTTTCGAGGCTTTAAGTGAGCCAAATTTAGGTTGGTTTTCATGGGAACAGCCATAGACGCATTTCTAACACAAAGGAGGTTTCATTATAAGAACTCCAACTGAACTACTATTTGAGTCCCTCTGGTTTTTGCAAGAAGGTTGGTTATTTTGTTACTGCTTCTTTGTTTTTTGAATGTTGGCATGCAACATAATCCTTTTTCCTGTAAAATATCAATGCCACATACAGCTGCCTGTAACTTTCCAAAGAAGAAAAAGCTAGCTAGCAAGACAGAGTGAGCCCAGATATTTCAGTAGAAATGGTTAAAAACTGCTGTTTTTTGGGGTAATGGAGAGAAAGACAGACATTTCTGAGAACATCTCTTTTCAATTTAAAGCAGAGGGAATAAAAGATAATCCGGCCAAAGCACTTCATTTTGTTCCAGCTCTTTGTGCCTGACTGCCTGGAGAAATACCTCCTTATCCAAAGAACCCATTACAAGGCTCTGTCCTGTACAGGGGCTGGGACATGCTGTATCAAGGCTGGGAATTGCCTGGTTATGCTGAATAACCATATGGGTAAAAAGAAGAGGAAATCAGAAATTTCCTTATACTTACTGATTTCACTGGAACTTGTTAAGCCTCTAAGACCAGCACAGGATACAGACCACTGCCCTATATATGCAGATCCAAAGGGACCATTCTTTTTCCCCTTCCTCCATTTTTGAGATGCCTCTAGTTCAAGCACATGAGATCCTACTGTTCCACTGCTGTGATTTTTTAGATGCTGCTAAAAGTAATGGGCTGGTATTGTCTTTGATGTCTTATTTGGGGGATACAGGAAGTGGCCCATTGAGCAAACTGGGAATGACACGCTACTGCTGCTGCTGAATTAGGCTTCCTGCTAATAAACCTACAGCTGGAACATATTGAAATTCCTCTTGCTGCTCACCCTCTCTTCTTTTCACCATCACTAAGCCAAGATCTCTGCTACCCAGGTGCCTTTGTTGTGAAATCTCAGAGCTGCAACAGCTTCTATTTTCTAGCTGGTCCTAACTGGTAATGCTGAGGCCATTTCCTGGAGAATTGACACCCCTCAAAGACATGCGCCTTTCACAACACACACACAACTTCGCCCCACACCAGCTGTGCTCTCGTTGCCCCTGGGGAAGCTTTTCCCACTCAGGATAAATGAGTATGGATTTACAGTCAGGCAAAACTAACATTGGAGTCAAAAAGAATTTACCCAGAGGGTGGTTTCACTGAAAGCCAAACACAGTATCAAAACCATTTCCATATTTTGACTGCTCTTCCCTAAATTTCAGTATTGTCTCACACAAATCTGTGGCCTCAGAGTCTTGCAGTGCCTGGCATCAGTCATGAAAGTGTCCCTTCTTCTTCATCCTCTCCAAGCACACACACAGTTCCAAGCTAACATAAATAACAGCTCTTTTTCCTTCTCTGTCGCATTTCTCAGAAGGACATGATTTTTTTTCATGAGAAATACTCTCAAGAGCACTGCTAATTCAAAGCATAATAATAACTGGCTAGGAATAAACCACATTAGCATAAAGCCATGACAGTTTTAATACAGCAAGAATAAAAGCAGACCACGATGCAAGAAGCAAATGCCAGAATTCTGCGCTCATCTCTGCTGCTGCATCTTTTGCTCAAGTTGGCCAGATTTCTCTGCCTTTTTGGCTCATAATAACTATTGACTGGCTGTGGGCTGTGACACCCACTGCTGACAGCAGGCTCCGTAGGCTGATTTCACACCTTTGCTGTTCCCAAAAAAGCTGGTACTGGCAGGAATGGAAAGTAACCCAGACCTTGCACTCTTTTTCTATTTTTTTTTGTCTTCAAAGAGGAAAGCAGTCCCAGCAGTCTCAGCCTGATCAGTCTGCTGAACTGGGAGAGGGAACTGCTGTGTGCATTAGTACCTGTAGTCACACTGCTGAGATCTCATCTTGACACTGGTGCCACAAATGTGATGTTTACGGGCTACAGGTGCTGCTGATACTCAGTGCTTTTGGGAACTTGTTCTGTTTTTTTTCCAGGAACTGAGAGATCTTTCTGAGACACAAAGAAATAATGAGACTTGCACTCAAAGCAAGAGGGTGATGCACTCTCCTCCCACTTTCTTCTGTCCAAGCTGTCATTCCAGAGCTAGCAATGGGGAAACCTGAGAGTTTTTCATAGGCTGTTTGGCTGTGAGACAGCTCTCAAGATTTTACTGCAGTTCTTAAAACTCCTGAAGTTCATATAGACTTTACATTGGGCTTAAGCAAGGCTTGGGGTTTTAATGAAAAAAACCCACAGCAAACTGAAATACTTTGCATCCAAGTAATAATAATAATAATAATAATAATAATAATAATAAT
>VZUI01049368.1:0-67500 GCA_013401135.1 Cettia cetti | reverse complement strand
ACTTCAGTTCCACACACATGTGATGCTTTTGTGTGTACAGAGTTTCTGTCTGGAGCAGCTCTCCCAGGGGATTGCTCCGCAGCTCCTCTGAGCAGCCTGGAGCCTGCAGCAGAGGGGACATAGAGCTCTTCAGCTCTTTCTTCAGGTGATCTGGCCTCTAGTGCCTATGTCAGCCCCATCAATCTGATACTGCATTTACTGAACCATCCAGAATTTGTTAGATAAAGCACTGCACAATTCCTGCTTCAGAAGAAGTGGTTCAGCAAGGAGTGAAAACTTTCCCACTGATGAGTTTGCAAAGAGCATAAGGGACTTGGCTAGACTTCGGAATCAAAGATGCCAGAGAAGATATATTGTAGTTAGTAAATCACATGTTAGCATCTGGTTCCTGACAGCACTTAAATTATCCTCAGGAATGGGTTTAGATCAGTGGGATAAATCCTTTCCACTCTTTTCTAAGGTCAGAGTTCGCTTTGTTCCTCATACACCCCATGAACTACTTCCAAGGATACCTTACATTGGCTGATGAGCAACAGGAATGAGTACTCAATTACCACTTTTGCATCCAGCTGAGAATGTTTCATCTCCACACCCTGTCCAGTGGCTCTTTTGTGCCACTGCTTCTGATTTCCTTAACAGAGTTATTTAAGTGCAGCTGCATAAATGCAGTTTTTACAGCTAAGGAACTTAGTTCAGTGAGCAAATATTCTCCAGTGGTTCCCCTGCCTTCCTCCTGGTGTTGAGAATGCCTCCAACTGCACTGGGGCTGGTCTTTCTAGATTGCCTCAGTTGTGATGGTTTCCAGGGCCGTCCTGCAGCAGGAGATAACTCTTATCATTCAGGGCTTGTTCCTGTGCTCCCACTGTGAGCAGGGAGTCTGCTCAAGCAGCTGCAGTACATCTTCCGTGCAGGTCCTGCAGCTGGTGGGAGAATTCCCATCCTCTTATTGATACCATAAATTAAGGAGTTGCACGTGAGTGGTTCAGACAGGCCTTTGCAGATCACCTCAAGTAACAAGAGATGAAACAAGGCTTTGGGATATAACATCTCAAGTCCACGCAAGCACAGAGAAGAGCCCAATGTACAGCTGGGAAGGCCTCAGGCAACGTGAGACAGGTTTGATGCACTGACAAGGAGCTCACACGCTTCACTTCATGAAGGGTTATCCTTCTGTGCCCTGTGCTTTGAAACTGTGAGATTGAAGAGCTAACAGAGACAGATAGCAAGCTAGTTTTTGTGTTGATCACTGTGGCTGGTACCAGTTTTGCTCAGCTGTCCTGTGATCCTCTTTAAAGTCCAGATCAGCAGTAATAAATAGTGCAAAAAGGGCAAACTCCTCTGTCTAATGCTCTGAGATAAGCTGGTACTTACAACTGGCCACACAGCTCTTGAAAAAAAATTTGGTTTTTGAGTATTTGGAGTAAAGATAATTTTTAGTCTCAAACTTACCACACCATCTAGGAAACTAATTAGTGTATTTTGTATAGTAGGACAGTGTTGCCTTGTTGTTGATTTTGTCTGGTAAAGCATTTTCTGTTTGCAGAGGCAGAAGAGGTTTGGAGCCAAGTCTGGTGGCTCAGTTTGGATGAACAATTTTCAGGAGTGCATTTTGGTAAGTGAGGTGGCTCATCAGAGCCTGGAGTATTTCGACCCTGAGTTATTGGGTTAAGAAAAAACCCCTGTAACCTCTGAGTAATTAATGTGATTCTTTTGTGGTGATGCAGAGTTTTCCTGCTACCCAGGGAAGAATGGCTGAGTCAAAACCAGGGAAATGCTTTCTTGCTCTGCTTGGCAAGAAATCATGTATTAAGTGGACGATACGAGGTGCTGACCAGCAGCCTGAGTTCTTGATTCTACAGACCTGCACAGAGATACTGCTCACAGAAGAGCCCGTCTGCCTTCTCCAGTGTCCATCCTTCTGTAAGAGGGGAGCAGTTCACCGGTTTAAAAGCACAGTTTTCATCACCCCCAAATATTAGTTCTGCATGTTGTGACTGGACCAGCAGGGCAGCAGCTCTGCCCAGAGTACGTGGTAAATTCCAGAGGTGCTGACAGCATCTCCCAACTCTGATTGGTGTACACTTGAATATCCTCAGTGACCTGAAGTTGTGTATCAGAGTAGCTCATTGTTTCTTTTTAAATGGTCTCCTAATTTATGAATCCATTTCTTGTATCTCTGGCTCTCCAGAGGACTGAGGGGATGATGAGCTTTGGACCACTCTGTTGCTTTAGCAATCCAAATAAAAACAAAGGTTGGGACCTCATTCCTATGAAGCGGATCCAGCTCTAGTTACCATGACACCATGACAATCAACTTGTTTACTGCTTCAAGGTACAGTCTAAACATTCTTGGCATGTCATTTGCATAGCAATATCCAGAATGCTTTGTGTCACTCTACTGTATTAGAGCTCTGCAAATGCACTGAAAGGTTTCTTTACATGTGTGCTTATCTAAAGAGAAAGAAAGGAAGAGAAAGGAGAAGAGAACTTCACTTTTGGTAGTATGTTTCATACAAAGTGTAATCTAAACTGTGTGCAAAGTTAAACATAAGAGCTGGATACATGACCCCCATATGTTCTGGGGAAAGAGGGAGGGGAGTAATTATTCAACACAGGGTAGAAAACAACTGAGACTATCTAGGACTCACTTTGGCAGAGTATTTAAGCATGTGCTTAACTTTAAACAGGTGATTGACTGAAATGCAGGGGAGAAAAATAAAAAGACTTGGAGAAGTTAGAAAAGTTAGATTAATAGAAGAAGAGGGAATAATGCCAGGGAGCCAGCTTGGCTGTGTGAGCTGGCAGCACTGCAGAAGGGCCAGGATGGGTGTGTTGGCTGGGAGTAGCTGGTGGTTTGGAAGGGTGCATGGAGAGCTGTGCCAGGACGCTGTATGCAGGGGAGCCTGTGTGGTGGTGCATGAGGCACCCAGGTATCAGCTGACATAAACCTGTGGTTCCTCTGCACTTCTTTGCTTGCTCACCACTGCTGACAGCCTGAGTGCTGGCTTCAACAGTTGTGCAAGCAGGGCTGGGAGTGAAACAGAGCCCCAAAATGTCTCAGAAAGGATGGGGTATGGGAAGAAGACAGAAACTGGGGCAAGAATTGTGATTGATGGCAGTGAATGGCCGAAAGCATGCAAAGCTGGAGTCAGCCAGGGAGATGGGAATCTTACCAGTTAGTGCAGGCAGGAGTATGAGAGGGTAGCAGTGGGGAGGCTGGAAGCCAGGGAGATGATGCAACAGCAGAACAGACTTTTGGTGTGCTGTAGCAGCTTGCATATGGGTTGTGACAGATTAAGTCACCTCTGCAAGGGGCCGGGGTAGGACCCAGACAGGTCACAGGTGCCATCAGGACCATTTCACTGCAGTCATAGTCATCTCGGTAGAAGGCATGAAGTCCAGCAGGTTTGACAATGGCCACACTCCAGCTGTCTTGTCTTCCCTCTGTGCCCATAGCACATCTAGGCTCAGAGCTGGTCATGCTCAAAAGAGCATCTTGATGGCTGGGAACTAAGGACAGGAGTTTCCCACATCACCAGCTTTCATTTAACTTCCCCCCAGTACTGTGTGTTGTCCTCCCAGTTCAGGCACTAAAGAAAACTCAGAGTTGACATGGTGGCATCAAAGATAAATATTTCTTGTGGGTTCAGTGAATCTCTCAGAGTCTGGTCAACTCAGAGATCAAAGCTGGTTTTCTCTAGAAGAAAGAATTAATGGAGAGGCATGTACACTGCAATCCTGTACACTGTTCATAGCTGAGACCATGGGAATAGACTCAGGAGATGACCCACATCAGATGTGGACAGCTTGCTCAGCAGGATAGCCTTTACAGATGGGGCATCTCTTTGCTGCTTCCAGGAGAACGCCAGCAAAGAGACAGCTCTGGTCTGAAAGAGCCCTGTCCAGTGTGAAGGTCTGAATAAGATGTCTCCCAGGTGTGTATTTGTGCCACTCCTCAGGGAACAGCCTCTGCCTTGTTCAGTCCATGTATCTCCTTTGCACCACCTGGATTTTGTAGACCTTTTCTCCCCAGAGTTACTGATCCCCATGAGCTTCCTCTGGGTTTATATCATACCAAGTGCAAAATGACTATGACTTTAAAAAAACCTTAAACAACAAGTATTTTGCCATTCTATGCTTAATGTTTTACCATATTATGCTTGATCCTTCTGCTCTGCCTTGCACACTACAAGCCACCCAAACACCTGCACGTGTTGCAGCTCTGTATGGATCATCTACAATTATTTGATATTTAGCTGAGGCTTGACTGAGAAGGGGGTTCTTAAAAAAAAAAAAAAAAAAAAGGAAGTGTAATCCAAGGCACTGCAGTCTTTTGTAGTCTACCCTGACCAGGTTCAGTAAAATACAGGCAGTTAGCCCTCCACACAGGGTATTTAAGTATTTTAAAGTAAAACGAAATCCAGATGTATTTGCAGCCACAGCTGCCATGTATTCTCTCCAACAATCAGGCTGTATCTGTCTTCTCTGTTTATGCTTTCAGGTGTAAATTGACTTGTCAAGAACCATTTGAGGAGCCTGGATGTGTGTGCCTAGTGCTGTTTCAGATGTACCAGGGTACCTCACATACTCATCAGGCTGGCAGCAGGGACCTATCAACTGCAGACCCCTCTGGAGCAGTGACTGAAGCCAATCCAGACCAGATACTCTCACCCAAGATCTAACATATTAGTACACACCTATGTTCAAGCCCGTCCAGCTGCAAAGTGCAAAAAATAATGTATTCATAGTCTATGACTGATGCTAATAGCTTTCACAGTTCAAAACCTGAGGATGAGGAAAAGAATAGACACAGATCTGACAGGAGCTACTGTCTCCAAGGCACGTCTTGGGTCCATAGAAACATTCTATCGAGGTGTTTTCCCCAATTAGGTCTATATAGACTGGTAGCAAATATGTGATAAAAATGTACTCTTTTCCATGTGTTCTTTGTTGGGAACAAGCCTAACAGAAAACGTCAAGAAGGAAAAGGGAAATTAGAGAAGGTTGTAGCAGAATAAGAAAGGGGATGTAGCAAACTTAAAAATGAAGGCTTTTTCCTGTTTATGATAATTGCCACTTATTTTTTTAGTTAGCTAGTTAGTTTGGGGTTTTTTTAATATATGCTAGATATATATGGGTTATATAAAACAGAGTAGTTCCAGAGCAGTCAGCTGTCCAGCACCAGGCAGCCACTCCTGTAGAGCTACAGACATATTAAGCATCAGGCCCAGCCATTTGCTGTCATCATCAGTGTCAGTATCCTAGGAGATGTCCTGATCTTGCATAATTACATCCCGATAAATGAGTACTTTGTGTTCATAGCAAAAACACTTTCAAAATTAATGTACTTGAGAAAGAGCTGCTGTTGATGTACCTGCCTTCAAATCATTAGGAATATCATACAAAACAGTTTTATTTAGGATCTTTTTTTAAACACCCACCTATATTTTAAAGTAATCACATTCATAGACCAAATTATATTGCAATTAGAGAATCAAATTTCAGAGCTGCCCTCAGGAACCTAAGGATTTAAAATGAATCCTTGTTATGCCAATAAATTAATAGGTAAGATTCATTCTAAGTAAACAAGAGTGAAAAAACCCACTGAGTTATTCACAATGTAATGCTATTCCAAAGCAGCAAGTCGATTTTCCCCAAACACTCTTCCAAAGCCATGGGGCCAGCTCAGAGCTGGCACTGTGTAAATACATTAACTGCAGATAAACCAAATTATGGAATTCCTCAGTTAATAATACTAGCTTTGTGGTTAAGAGCAACAACATTTAAAATACCAATGCATGATTTCAGCTGTAAACCTATTTGATGCAGCCTTTATGTGGAAGAAAATGAGGCTGAGAAATAAAAATAAAAATAAAAATCACCTTAATGTAAAAGCCGAATAATGCAAATTAATATTAAGTAGATGAAAGTACACAAATAATTAATGTTGAAAAGGTTCTTCATTCCAAACCTTTGGGGTTTTTTCCAGGTATCCATATCATGTTCACATTTTGTGCCTATGAAAAGAGAATGGTTGTAATTGTGATGGGATGGGGTGTAGGACACCAAAATTCAGCGATACCAGTGTGTGGAAAAGAGAGCCTGGCATCATCTTTTGTCCTCCTTCCCCAGCTAGGACAGCCACTTTTGCTCTGGGATACAGTTTTTGCAGCCTTGATAGCATCCAAAGAGTGTCCTCTCTGCACACTAGGGCAGAAGTAATTCAACTTTATGACAGAAATACAATTTAAAAAGTATATGCTGGAAAATATTCAAACTCACTTTGTGCATTTATAAATCTGCTTCCTGTTGGAATCAGGTGAGACCAGGCATTTCAGATGCTAAAATGCCTAAGTAACTTTCAGAAACCTGCTGCCAAAATGGCTAGAGATAGAAAGTTGAAAATTGGCATGTTATGACATTCGCTTTAGCAGAGGTGCCCACGCTCTTCCCACAGCAAAATGACTTTAATTTGCCCAACCTCAGAGTCCTTGAAAATGACACTCTGAGCATTTGCTGTAATGATTTCTCACTAAATTAGAAAAATGCCCAACTAAGGAGGGATTATCTCTGCATGTGGATGTGGCATAATGACTGTCAAGTGCACTGAGAGCCCCACTGGGCTTTGCAAGGTACACAGGGTCTGCAGCAGAGGCCAGCGTGCTTCGGAGAATATTAATACTGCCTTGTTGAGGCCATCCATTGTGATACTCCACTGCTGTTCAGACAAAATTATACCATATGAGGGAATTCTCTTCACTACTTTACATATATGAGATACATTTTAGAGCTGAGGATTAGTTCCAAATTGTCTGGCTGATAAACTCAGTCCATAAAGAATGCAGTCACCTGTGTGCCCACAACTCTCTGTAATGTGTGCACCGACTGGGGCAGCATCACTACCAGATTCTTCCTTGCAGCCCAAAACCGCTGTGCCTGCGGTGAGGATGTGATAGTGAACTTGATTCTGCACACCCCTAAAGTGTTCCAGCTGCTCCCTTGGATCTCCCCAGCTCTGGTTCCTCAGGACAAAATGCGTTTGTCCACAAGGTACTGTCTGTCTGCCAGGCATGCAGCTGCCCAGGTTTCACAGTGAGCAAGGAGCAAGCTGCGTGGGCAGTGCCAACACCTCATCATCCCTATCACAGTGGTGAGGAACTCTCCCTGTCTGCCTCTGCTCAGCCTCAAAACAGGAGTGTCAGGAGGCACATTTTGCTCATGGAGGAACAGAGACATGGTGGGAATGTGCTGGCAGACAAGGATGTTGAGAGCTTCATCACCACCACCACAATACCACTCCAACAGCACCACCCAAATGCTCAGTGCTGGTGTTCCTTGCAGCTCACTGCCAGCCAACTGGCTCAATCCCATGCTGCTCAACAGGCACAGGGAGCACTCCCATGTGCCTCTACAGGTGCCACTGACTCCAGTGCCAGCACTCTGTAAGAGGATGCCAGGCCCCTTGCTTAACCTACATTAGGCTGTTCCTGCCTCTATTTTGCAATGACTTTTCATAACAAGTCTGGTAAACGGGAGCAGGATGGGAGGTGGGTGCTGGAAAGCCTACAGGCCCCTGCTGTGCCAATTAGGGTCCTCTGAGAGGCCTTTTCTGTTGAAACTGGTCCACTGGGGATGGACAGGCACACAGGGAACATTATGGGGCCAAGAACCAGGCAAGACTGACTGACTCTTGGTATCAAGGCCAGATTTTAGTCTGAAACCTGCCAAATTCATCCCCAACAGTCAAGGGAAAAGGAGCCAGGAAGATGCTGCCCATGGGGTGTCCTAACTATGAGCTGCAGTCTCAGCTGGATAATGTGGGAAGCCAGCAGAGGAGGAAGCCAAGATGGAGAAATAAGAGGTCTAAGGGTCCCAGGAGTCAGTAGGTGAAGGAAGGCCAGCAAGGAGCCTGGATATTTTGTCCATGTGCCTCAATCTTGATAATACCTAGTGTCACCAAATCCTTGCAGCTTCCAGATAGGAGAACACAAATCAGGCCAGCCACAGCAGGGTCAGAGTACTGCCTTGTGCTGTCCTGCACTGTCATGTCTAATGGTTCCCCTCCACCTCACATCATCCTGAGTGTCCTGAGAGGTCCACATTGTGCTGTGGGTGGCAGGGTCACACTTGGCTCTCGTCTGTGGGGTGGAGCTGCAGGAAACAGTAGATCTTCCAGACCCACAGCTGTACAAAGTGTCTTGGGAAGTCTGGAGGGTGACATGTTTGTTTTACGGATAGGACCTGATGTTGTCCCATCAGTGGCACTACTACCTGCTCTGCCTTTACTCTCCGTGCCCAGGGATCCCAAACTCACAGCTTCCCACACCAGCTTCAGCCTGTGTGTGGAGCAGCATTGACCTTCTCCACGGGGATTTCCCATGAGGGGCGACATCTCTCTGGATCTTCCACCAGGCAGATGTTTTGGACATGCTCCTGGATGAAAATTGGCTCCTGTCCCGGTATGGGCAGTTACCTACGGTAGCCTGGGGACCCAAGCACATTCCCTGGATTGCAGGGCATGAAACCCTCCGTGCCAGGCGGTGCAGCTCTGCGGCCTCGCGGGGAGAGCCGAGGCATCGGCTGCCGGCGCAGGGACGGCCGCTGCACCCACTGAAGATGGTCCTCGGGAGCCCGAACGGAGCGGGAGTCCCGGCACAAGGGGCTTTTCCCTGCACGAACGGAGCGGCGGCCGGAGCGGCGGGCTCTGGGGGTCCGCACCGGCGGAGGTGGATGCCAGTCCGGCCCCTCTCCACCGCTTGTGGCACCCCCGGGACTGCGGGACCTCTCGGCTGCTTCCGACGAGGGCGAGTCACCGCGCGTAAAACGCGGCAAAGCGCGGCCGGGAGCGCGGCTGCCGGAACGCGGGGGCCGTGAGGAGGGAGCCCCAGCGGGGACGGTCCAGGCTCCGGCCCCAGGCCCAGCCCCAGAGGGCTAGCGGGAGGCTGGGACAGTCCTTCCTCTCTGGTGGCGGCGGGCACCGGCAGCGAGGCGTTTGCCTTGACCTACAGCCGTAGGCAGACTTGCGTCTGGGATGGGAATGAACGGTGTTCAGCCCAGCCTCTCCCCGGCCCGATCTTCAGCTTAGAGGGGGAGGACAGAGAGAGCCCCCGGGACAGAAGGCGGGGGTCCCCTGCACCCCGTACCTCCAGCTCGACACGGAGAAAGGTGCCGAGCTGAGGCGGAGAGGGTTGGAGAGCGACGGTGCTCCCAGCGCACGCCTGCGGGCGTCGAGAAGCTGCGTTCTACGCCAGGAGAAGGAAATACACCACCAACGAGCTTTTATTGTTATCATATTCATTATTATCATTGCCATCATCGATTCTCTGCACATAAATAAATAAATAAATATCTCCCGCGGGGAGGGAGTGGGACGGAACGGTACAACCGCAGTTGTGCGCCCGGCAGCGACCAAGTCAAACCAAAACAATTTTGTAAAGGGAAAAAAAAAAAAAAAAAAGAAAAAAAGAAGGGGAAATAATAATAATAATAAAAATATATAATAACCCAAACAGCCTTCAACCCTTCCCGTCCGTCCGCCCGCTTTTGGGCACCGCCGAGTTACCAGAGGGAGCCCGAGACAGCATCCCTCCAGGCCGCGCAGCATCCGCGCACTCCGCGCCCGTCTCGGTACGCGGGGGGGTCTGCGAGGAGCTTCCCGGGCTCGGGCTGTCCCTGCGGGGGGGACAAGTGAGAGAGCACTATGGGGCGACGCCTGGGGTCCTAGGGAAGAGTTTATTTACATCAGGGTGCCGGGACACCCGTCCCCGTGGGCCGGGGGGTCTAGAAAGGCGAGAAAGTCCTTCGTAAATTACACAAATTATACAAAAGAGTATAAAATCCTTGGGCTGCATGTCAGCACCGGAGCAGGCAGGACTCTCGTCCCTGCTTTCGCCACAGTTCCTGCGGAGCCGGGGTGGGCGTGCGGGTGGCTAGGGGGTGACTGCGAGGCCTCTGTCGTCCTTCCCCGAGGAGGACGGAGACATGCGCAAGTCCTCGTCGTCCTCCGAGCACTTAGTGGTGGATAGGGACGAGCATTTGCAGCTGTGGCCGCCCCCCCCGCCCCGGTGGGAGCTACTTTTGCCTTCTTTCTTGTGCTTGACCCGTCGGTTCTGGAACCAGATCTTCACCTGCTTCTCGGAGAGGTTCAGGTAGGTGGCGATCTCGATTCGCCGCAGTCGGGAGAGGTACATGTTGGAGGCGAACTCTCTCTCCAGCTCCAGGAGCTGCGTGCTGGTGAAGGCGGTGCGCATCCGCTTGCTGCTGGGCAGCTGGCTGGACGTGCTGTCTGGGAATGGAGGGGAGCGCACCGTCAGGACCTGCCGGACCCTCCGCCGCCCGCCCCGCAACGCCGGGCACTCTCCAGTCCCCGCTGAGCCCTCCTTGCCGCCCACCCTGCGGGGCCGCAGCCCTTCCTCGTCCCCGGGGGGCCTGAGACCCAGCAAGCGGCTGCCAGCCTGGAGTCCGAGCCCACATGGGTGCCGCGGCCGCCTCTCCCCGTACGCATGACCCGGATCGGAGGCTCGGCGGGCAGAAGGGAGGCTTCCCCAGCGCAGCGTCCGGGGCACCGCCAGGGAGAGGCGCCGGGCCGCCCCGTCCAGCCTCCGTGCGCCGCGCGGGCACCCCCCCTCCCCAGGTGTCTTGGGCAGGGTTCCCCGGGATCCCCGTGGCCTCCCCGCAGCCCCCACCGCTGCCCGCCCTGCCCGCCTTACCCACGGAGATGCAGTGGAACTGCCGGGGGTCGGGCAGTGGGTAGGCGCCCTGGTAGAGCGCCGGTGCGTGCCCGACGCTGACGGCGGAGACGGAGTGCTGCTGGCGGGCCAGGGGCGAGTGGCAGTACTGGGAGCCGAAGGGAGGGAAGGAAGCCTTGATGAGGGGGATAGCGGGCGGCGGCGGGTGCAGCTGGGAGGCGGTGACACAGAGCGGGCAGACGCAGAGCAGCCCGGCCTTGCGAGCGTGGCAGGCGCCGGCCGGCAGCCCGGGCAGCGGGTGCGAGGGATGCACGGCGTAGGGGAAGAGCGGTGGCGGAGGGCTGCCCTCTCCCTTCTTCTCGCCCGCCTCCCGCAGCACCAGCGAGTCCACCAGGAAGGAGCGCGGCATTGCCCCGCGCAGCCCCGCGCCGCGCCGCTGGCCAGCCCGAGTGGTGCTGAACGGCGCCCGCCGCCCGCTTTAAATAGCGCCCGCGCCATGTGATGGCGGCGCCGGGCGCTCAATGGGCTTTCTGTGGCTCTTCTCTTGGCATTCACGCCGCACGCTCCCTCATTATTTCCCTTGTTAACTAAATGAACTGCATAATGTACTCTATTCTTGTCGACCCCACCCACGCCGTAGCAGGCGGCCTCTCCCCTCCTCTCCCTTTGGCGGGGTTATTTTCTCATTCTCTCGCGATTTAATATTCTTTTCTTTCTCTTTATCGCTCTCCTTCTCTTTCAGCCCAGCTTTCAGCCCGTTCCCACTTGTTTATTTTGCCGGCTGCAGCCGCGGTCTCCGCCGGAGCCAGCTTCCCCTGCCAGCCCCCCGTGCCTTTCCCACCTGTGGCACCAGATCGGCCCCCCGGTGCCGCCGGCCTCTCTCTCTCTCCCCTCGCCTCCGGGATGTCTCGTCCCCACCGCCTCGCCCGCCGCCTTCCCCAGCCCCGCGTCTTTGTTCCCAGCCTGGCTCCGGGACCTGACGCTTGTCGCTGCCGCCGCCGTCGGGCGAAACTCCCGGCCGCAGAGATGTGCCAGCCGGTGCTCCACCGGCAAGGGCACCCGCCCGGCCCCTGCGTGTGCGTGGGCGCCCGGGCGCAGCTAATGGGTGCGGAGCGCCCCGAGCATCTCGGCTGCGCTGGTGGGGGAACAGAAAACCCGACAGGCAGATGCGGCTCCGTGCCGGCGGCACCGCGGAGGAAGAGGCGCTCGGCACGTTCCGCGTGTCTTTACACCTGGTCCCCGTGCCCAGCCCCAGCGGTAACACCTGCCACGGCACCGTGGCACCCACGTGCGGCGGCCACGGCCCCGGCCAGCACCGAACCGCGCCGGCCCGGCCCCGCATCGCCGCGCACAGGCGCGCCGGGAAGTCCCCGGAGCTGTGGGGACGACAGGGAAGCGGCTTCTTTTTCCCGAACGATAAGATCCAGCTCAGACGCTGCGGCGGTGTCCGGATGCCTCAGCACAGGGATCCGCCGAGCTCCCGGCGGTCCCCAAAGCGAGCGCGCCTTCGGGGGAGCCGAGGCGCACCGGCGCTGCCCCGGGCAGCCGCTCCCGCGCCGCGCTGCTCGCAGCTCGTCGGTTTAGTAGGTGAAAAGGGAATGATAACAAATAAGAAAAAAAAAATTAAAACATAGTGGGGATATATATTCTGCCCCGATTTTTCCCGTTTAATGTAGGGGCAATAAAAAGACAAACGCACCCTCCGAGCACAGTCAAAACGTGCGGAGATTGCTCGCTACAGGACCTTCCCCGCCTGGAAAACAAACGGACTTTTTTTAAAGGTGGGGGGAAAGGCGAAAGGAAGAAAAAGCCTCGAAAGCGGCGTACTCCGTGTCTCCTGCCTCTGCAGAGGTTGTTTTGCCTGCGGTCACATTTCTTATAGTAATCCACGGGAGTTCTGCCGAAAGACTGTTGATGCCTGACCCTAAAAATGTACTGATGTGCACAAATTTACGGCGAGAATTACAGAGCGAACAAAAACGAATGCTTTTAAAAACTCAGTCCCGCAATGATGTAGAAAAGATTCCCAAGTGTCCTTTCCCTGAAAGTGTTAAAAGGGTTTGGATTTTTATTTTTTATTTTTAAGGAAAAGGTATTTTAAAACATTTTCCGCCGGGGCCGTGTCCCGGGAAGGGGTATTTTTCCCCTCTGAGAAGTGGCTGGCCACCGGGGGGTGGTGGATTCAGCCTTACTCCGAGGGATTCCCGCTGCCCAGGGGCTGAACCCCGGGGCTCCGAGCCGCAGGGAGGCAAAGGGTTAACAACTTCTGAATGCACACCAAGCCCAAAGCTACTGGGAAAGAATATCCAAAAAAATAACCAGTTTTTTTTTCCAGCCGCTGGACCTTATTGAATGTCATTGAAGAAAGTTTTGAATGCCAGATAAAGAGAGGCGAATTAAAGTGTGTGACAGCAGAGGATAAGCAAACACAAAGAGAACTCTGTCACACTTTGGGCAAAATCCGTGGGCTTTTTACCAAGCCTCTTCGCTATGATTGAATTAAGTAATAGGAAAACATTTTCTTTCAGTTTAGAGCCATTAGACAAAAACTTCAAAGCGAATAACACTTTTTAATGTGCAGCTCAACAATGGAATCTGTTTTGTGCTGAAATGTTTAAATGGTTTGTTGTGCAACTGTGGGCTGAAATAACCTAGACTGCAGCAAAATAGCATCCTTCAGGCCGTTTTATGAGCGCTTGAAACTAGCAAAGACCTTTAATCCCAGCACTTTAAACTAGCTCCCCTCCCCGTCTTTTTGCGCCCCCCTCTTTTTTTGGTTTTTGGGGATTTTTTGTTTTGGTTTGGTGGGGTTTTTTTAATAGAGAAAATTCTTCTCGTATATTTGCTATCTCGAAACGATCGCCGCTGAACGAAAAGGGTTCCGAGAGAGGGGGAAAGGGTTCCGCCAGCGGGGCACACGCTGCAGGCGGCTCGGGGGGCGCTGGGGGAGCCCCTCCCGGGGCTGCCGCTGCTGCGTGGGGCGGGCGGGCCGGCGGGGTCCTGTCGGGACGGGGGTCCTGTCGGGACAGGGTCCCTGTGGCAGCGGGAAGTGCCCGAGCTTCGGCTCCGGACGGAGAGAATCGCCGGGTGGTGGCTGCTCCCCCCGCGCCCTGCCCGCGCTGTCACATCCCCCGGGAAAGGGATGGGGAGAGGGAAGCATTAGGGTGAGCATCAGCTGAGGGACCCTTAGAGAGGGGAACGTCGGGGATCACTGTGGGGGTGAAGGAGAGAGAGGGCAACAGCGCTGGCACTGACTGAGCCGTGCCTTCCTCCCTGGGGCTGGGTGACCCACGACACGGCTGCCTGCGAGGGGACAAGGTGTCACACTGCCGCTGCCTGGGGGCGCCCGCGTGGGCCGAAAGGAGCTCCCTCCACGTTTTGAGGGACTGGCCATCGTCGCCTTTTGTGATGAGTCCCTCGCTCTCAGCGGTGCTCGCCGCTTCTGCCGGAGCGTAGGAGGTGCCACGCACCATCAATCCCTAACTAAGGCATGGAGAGGTGCGTTAGTTTGGGAGCTGTGGGGAGGTGAGGATGAAATGCCACTGGAATGAGGAGGAATCGCTATTTCCAAGGAGACCACGTCCTTGGTAGCTGAGGAGGGCTGACGATTTGTGGGTGACTGTAATATTCCCCAGCCTAGCCCGAGTAATTATTTTCTAATGGCAAATACCAAAATGTAAATCAAAGCCAATACTGAGCCACAAGGCACACGCCATGTGAAGGATTGTCCAAAGAATGTGCTTACATGGGACAAACACGCCCAGGAGCAAGCCTGTGAGATACCTGTCAATCCCTTCAATTACCTTGATCACTGAATGATTCCGAGTTTGAGTAACCTGTAACAGTTTTGGTTTACTTGGTTTACTTCTGGCCTCAGTGATCCACAATACAAGGAATTCCAGAAACATAAGCTATGCTTGTGTTTCATTTCAGTTTTTCCAAAATAAAGGCTAAACTACAGGGGGTTTTGTTCTGTGAGTCTTTCTTTATCTGTTCAATCAACTCCTCTCAAATTTATACTTGTATAAATTTTGTAGCCTATCAGCATTGGTTTTAAAGGAGGCTTTAAAAAAGAAGAGACTATTTACAAGGACAAATATTGATAGAGAGGAATGGGTTTAAACTGGAAGTGGAGAGATTTAGATTATTGGTTAGGAATAAATTCAGAGGGTAGTCAGACACTGGAACAGGTTGGCTGGAGAAGTTGTGGATGTCCCCATCCCTGGAAGTGCTCAAGACCAGGCTGGACGGGACCTGAGAATCTGCCCATAGTGAGGAGGGTTGGAGTTAAATGATCTTTAAGGTTCCTTCAACCCTAAGTTATTCCATGTTTCTGTGACCCTGTCCTGCCACATTTCCATGTTGTTCATCCAGTTTCATCTGTTTTCCATCACAAGCTGTCAAGACAATAGCTTATCTTGCCAGTAAAACCTGTGGCACAGAACCAAATCAAAGCTGTTTGTTTCTGTGACCTTTATTTTCTCTTTCCACAGCAGACACCTAGGGTAGAGATTTGCCACTTGGATCTTCTTCAGTCCCATTGGTTCCTAACAGGGTTGGTTTATAAGGGAATCTTGTACTCATCCTCTAAGAAAACAATTTGTTGCACTGTTTCTCCTCCTTGATTTGACCTTTCACTGAGGAGGCTGTTTCAGAGAAATAGCTGGACATAAATAATAACAAAGTAACAAGAAAAGTGGGAATATGCAAAACCAAACAATTTAAAATAAGCTTTTGATTTTATAATTTCAAATTGCTGGTGACCTTGTAGGAGAAAAGTACTCAAAGGATGGAGAAGTGCTTGAGAGTAATGAAGACAAGAAATTGCAGAAGAGCAGTTGGATATTCTGCAGATGTTGTTAAAATACAAACTTGTTAGAAATACCATCCTTCAACCTGAGAATCCACCCTATTTCCCAGCCCTTTTTTTATTGTCATCTTCTCCATTCTCCAAACTTCTCACCATTATGTATTTCAAGTCCTCTACAAACTGAAAGTTTTAGAGGTTGTCAAACTGCTCTTTGAGAGCATCCAAAGGGAAGTTCTGTCATCCTGTTCAGTAAGAAGCTATAGTGTATCTGCTGCTTATATGAAGCATTTGAACAGTTTCTTGCAGCTGATGTACTCCTTTCCAGATTTTAATCACATTAATGTGGATGCTATCATCAAACCATATTGATCCTCAGCATGGTACTTGAGGTTGTGGGTACACTGCTTTCAGTGCTGGCTTCTTGTCTCCTTCCTGGCAGATTTGGAGGGCCTTGCAGTGGATGTAGTTATTGCTGAATGAGACATCTGGTTAGAGCATTCTGTGATGGCAGAGAAAGAATTAAAGGTCTATTAGATTCACTGATAAAGATCTTTGTTCGACCTCTAAGTGAAGTTCTTCAGGAAACCAACAGAAAAAAAAGCAGTTTCTCCCCATCACTTAAAAGAGTGCCAGAGAGCCGAAGGTACTAGAGCCAATAAAGCCACTGAAGAACAAGCTCCCAGGTGGAATTCCCCAACACACAGAAGGCATTTCCTGGATGCTTTTGCAGCACTGCTACACAGCCACATGCAGAAACACATGACGAGTGTTGCCAAAGGAGGAGTGGGGAAAATGGGGCAGGGTGATCTGCTCTGGATCAGGTGCTGGTAGGTTGCACATGGTGACTGGCAAGGGTTGTGAATAAAGAGGGAAATTTGCTTACCTGCCCCAGGGTTTTCTGGCCACTGCTGGTGACACGGTGACAGAGCCTGAAAGCTGCAGAACTGTGTAGCCTGGCTCCTTCTTTGATGCTGACAAATACATGTTCCTCAAGGGTTTATCACACATGAACATGAAATTATTATCTTAAATGTTTATTCAGCTTGTGCAAAGCAGACCTCACCAAGGTATGTTAATTCCTTTAACTTGCCAGTCCTGACAGTAGACTGAGAAAAGGAACACTCTGAACTGACAAAATAATTTTCTTATTTTTGCTACATTTTTGAGGACTTTAACACCCCTTTTGAACACAGTAGAATATCCAGAACATATTAGGTTACATCTGTTTGTGTCTGCATATCTGGACATGAACTGATATATATTTATGTATTTATTTATATTTAGACATATCAAGTGTGTGTGCTGGGTGTTTACAGCCATACACAAACATACTGTGGCAATTATATGAGAAATAATTTCCTAAGCTATTTGTTGATCTCTTTATATTTGCATGCAAATCTTCTAGTTTACAGCAGATTATTTTTCAGAGACACTGGTTAACAAAAACAATGCCAGGGATATCCAAGCCAGTACATAACAAACGTATGTGATGGCACTCGTTTTTTTTTAAATATTTCGAGTGCAAGTAAAGCCTGTGAATTTCTTTCTTCTGCTTGTTTGTTTTGGTAAGTATAGTGACCTAACACTTAACAAAGTTTGGATTTGTAGTTGTTGTAGGCTGTTCTGGATTAGTAACAGACTTGGGAAGTTTCCTACACAAAATGTGAACGTCACAAATCTGACTTCATGCCCTTTTGCTGTTAGATCTTCATCTTCCACATTTGGAGAGTGGTGTCAAAAATTCTCCTGTCATATGTCCTTGTGTATGTAGTGTGTAGAATCACAGCTAAACTACTGCTGAGGATGTGCATGAGCAAACAGGCTCAAGGTTTCTCTTGGAAGAGCTCAATTTTTGTCTTTAGCCTCATGTGTCAGTCCCTCCCACCACGGGCTAGGGTGAGGTCCAGCAATACTGTCCACCACCTCACCCCAAGAAGACCAGTCTTATATTTTGAGAAGATAGCCCAAAGATGGGCGCTTTGACATGAAAAAATTATCCTAAAATATGGGCCTTCTGCCAGTGAAGTTCAATAGGAAGGCAGCATACCCCAAAATACACGTTGGATTTCCCAGATTTCTGGAATCCCTCAGTCTTGTCAGACCCTTGAACTTCAACTCTTGCAGTTTGTGAGAAAAACTTAGTCATGAAATGATAAATTCATGGCTGTATAAACGCTGATCATCAGCCATTCAAAATATTCATTCTCCCCTATAAGACACAAAAGAATCTTAGCCAAATTTCACTCTTTATGTGGTTGTACTGTGGCTGCATAAACTCTCCTCAGTGTGTTACCTGCCACTGCACCGATTACAGACATTCAGCGAAGGCACTGCTCTAAGAGGAGGGCGTATACACAAGAGCTGGTCATTGTTGGCTCCCTTTGTAGTCAGTGGGAAGAAACATGTACCTGCACAGAGAGATTTATTTGAATTACTGCAAAAACTGCCTAAAGTTAAAAAAATAAAAATATCCCACCAGAAATGCTATAAGGGATCCCTAAATGCCTACCCCAAGTGCACGTGCCCAAGTGAAGCCCACGGGTGCTGTGTCTCTGCACTGCTCTGCCTCAGCTGTTCCTTCTCTCATGGATGCAGGCTGCCACTCTTTGGAGCATGAACTCTCTGGAAGCCATGGAGCTGCACAGCGTGAGCTGTGTGGAGCCCCTCTACTCCCACTTTTGAATCACGGAATCTGACAATGAATCATTGTTTTTCTGACACCTCTTGCAGCTTGTATAGACAAGGTCAGAGCCTTTTAACTCTACTTCTGTCCCAGAGTATGGAAACTAATTAGAACCCTCTGTGGGTTTGGTGTTCCTGTCCCAGGAGAGCAGATTGATCCATTAGATTTTAGGCAGCCATTCCCCTTTACTCTATATCGTCTAACTTTTCCCTTCAGTTTTTCAACTTCACTCCTTCCTTGGATGCTTTCCTTACTTTTCTTTCTCTTCTTCAAAGTGTCTGTAATTTTTTCCATCACCATCTTCCCTTGTTGTCTCTCTTCTCTTCAGCCAGATCAGTCCCTCAGTAAATGGAACAAGTCTTCTAATAGCTTTTCATCCAGAAATGTGAGAGAAAAGTTTCGAGTCTGAAGTCCACCAATTATCACCTCCAAAAGATAAGACTAAAAGGGTTTCCAGTCTTCTCCAAATTATTCTCATTGCCCAGATGCAGGGCTAGAAGAGAACAAAACAAAACCAAAACCAAACAAAACCCAAAACCTAACCAAAGAAACAAAAACAAACCAAAACCAAAACTAAAGCCACAATCAAAACCAAAAACAAACCAACAACCAACAACAGATGAGGAGACTCTGCTGTCTTGGTCACAGGCACATATAAAGAAGCAGTAGGTTAAACCTGTTAAAGAACTGGGGAGAAAGGAATATAGCAATCAGGAATGAGGAGGAGATAAATACAGAAATTTCAGTAGATGTCAGGAGACTAATTGTTCTCAGTGGTGAATAAATATTTAGATCCAATCTTCAGCACCATCTGAAAAAGCTCAGCAATTGCACAAATTGTCCATTCTTCTCAAGAGATTTTAACCAAACTTCCACTTGTTCTCTTTTGACAGATGAGATGTTCTACACCAAGGAAAAACAGACCGAAGTGTGCCTGCCATGATTTTCCATCTCACTTGTCCTGTGGACACTCTCTTTTATTCCATCAAATCCTTTCTAGCAGGATAATCAACCTCACATCAGGGAAATTCCTTCTCCCTTCGGAAGGGAGGGATTTTTTCTATTACTGGTGGTGTCAAAACTACGTCTTCCTTTTAGGAGCTGAGTCAGAGAGGAAAGGCTCCTGCTTCTGTGTTGTTGCATGCATCAGCAAAACTTCTCTGCCTCTTCATAGAGCAACATGATTTAGATCAAAAATCTCCCTTTGAAGGACAAAGACCTTCAGGGGGAATTATTGCAGTGGATACATGTGATAGGCAAAAAGAACACAAGAGTACATGTGTTTGTTCCTGTCTATTAAGGACCTGTCTGTAGCTGAGATGCTGCTTTGAGACATATTTGCAAGCTAAGTTAGATGCCAAACCCACTTTGAAGACATGACAAAGAATCCCATGTAAAACCTGCCCAGAAGTAAGCTGAACACCCAGTGCTACTACAGAGTCAAAATCATGACAAGTGTTTTCCACTCTCTGAAAGCCAAAGAAATAACAAAGATGCCAGTAAAACCTTTAAAAAATCCAAACTACAAACCCACACAGAAAGATGCAAGCCTGAGTCTGAATATCACCATTGTGGCCTCCATGAAGCCTACCAGCATGCATATTGATTCAGCTGTTTGTTAGCTCAGGTTATTTGTCAGGGATCCAAACCACACTGTAATGCTCTTCTGAGACCAGCTCATTCTGCAGACCCCTGGTCACTCCAGTGTGAATCATCACAGGTCCTGTCACATCTCTGTCACAGCTTGGAAACTCTGTTTGTGGGTTAAAGAATACTTTCTTGTATGTTTGGATCATATTTCACCTGGTTATATGGGCTTGTTCAACCCAGGCAATGTGGACAAATCAGTACAAGTTCAACATTCCTTGTACATGTCCCTTTAGTGTCCCTTTCAGTTGTGCTTGGAAGTGAGAAATTGGGGAAGTCATCTCTGCTGCAGCTCCCATGAGATGGGAGGAAGACAGCCAAGATGTGGAAGTGCACAAGGTGGGGAGCTCTACTGCCTCCAGTTACAGCAAATATTATTTTTACTGTTTAAAATTTTATGGTAAACACGAGGTAATAATCAAGAATTAAATAATAATATTCAAAACGTAATGGTAAACATGAAGGAATAATCAAGAGAAATTTTCCCCCTAGTTGTGGAAAAGTGTCCCCAGCAGAGTGTCACAGAATAGCACAGGAGAGAAAGGCACATATTTCATTAGAATTAAAAAGTAGCAAAGGACAACAATCAAAAAACCAAGCCCATTCTTTTAAAATCTTTTTTATTATGGCCAATTTAGAAAACGTTGCCTTTTATGATGCATATCCCATTTGCTTTTTATTTCTTAGATCAACACATCATACCTGCTCTGTCACTCTTCCCTTCTCTTGTTTCACATCCTCTCCTGGGCAGCTAGGCATGGTGGATGGCTCCTGACATCGAGCCACCTCTCAGCATCCTAACAGGACTAGTGCTGAGAGACTGTGGACCCTTACAAGGGAAAAACTACTACATCTATGCTTCCTTGCCTCAAATTAAACTTTATTTCTTAAGTATCATCACATCTTCAGGTTCCCGGTCAGATGTGTTCTGAAGTCAGTGGAAGAACTGCCACACTTCCAATGGCTTTTGAATAGCAAAGGTATCACCTTGCAATACTTTCCAGCGGTTTGTTGTTGTCCCCTCTTCTAGGAATTTGTTTTGTGCTGTTCTTCACACCAGCTGAGTAAAAATGTCCAGCAGTCTCTGATTCTCCTTTCACTTCATGGTGAATCTTCACAAACCTCTATTTCCCATTCTGACATCAGGGAGCTCAGTCCAGCCACCCTCCTCACATCCCAGAAGTGCCAACAGCAGCAGCAGAAGTTGCTGAGCTGTGCTTTAGGGGGCCTTCAAGAGTAGATACATCCTGAATGATTAAATCCAAGGTAGGAGCAATCAGGCAATGCATCTCACTTATTTTTGCGTTTATATTAGTGTTTTTATAGGGAGAAATATTTCAATTATCTTGAAACAACCCTTGGCCATTTTCTCATATCATACTCAGGCTTGGTCGACAGAATGGTTTAAGTACATGTGAGTAGGGCACCTTCTGGAAAAGAACAAAAAGGGAAGCTTTGCCCAAGAGGAACATGAAGTGGGCACAACCCGTAATTGTGGCCATGAGGACCTGAACCAGCTACTGGGCTCTCCAGAACCAGCTAAGCAGAGGCACCGTGGGCTCCAAATCACGTCAGGAGATGGCCCCTCTGCCCCTATGCTGCATTGCTGCTGGGGTGGGTGCAGCTCCAGAAGAAAAAGGTCACCCTCTGTGGGGACAAGCACTTTCTCTCCATAGCCACACCTTCCAAATTCATCTTGCTGAGCCGGTGACTTTGTTTCTAAGTTACTGAGTGGATGGAAAGCTGAGATGCAATGGAAAAACAATGCATCTAAAACCTAAATAGAGTTTATTGTACTCCTAATAACTATCGATGTTTTGACCACTTTGCTAAAAACATAATGGGGATCTGGGTCTCTAAACCCATCTTTCTCTGGTAGAACATCACTGGTAACCATGAATGTGACTTGCACAACACTCATATCAGTCCTGGAACAGAGGAAGCCACAATCAATGTGTGGCCTGTCCCCATCTACCTGCATAGCTGTATTTATTTCCTGGAAGGTCACTTTTATGAAGGGTGATGTCCAGAAAAAGAGTGTAAAGCAGAGTACATGTAGCTCACTGCTACCTGTTTTGGCTTCTCTGGGAGGGCAATTGCCCTGCACAATGCAATGTTGCTGCCAGCACAGGAGGCTAAGCCCCAAAGAGAGAATAATAAGATGCCTGAGTAATGTTTGTTAACTGCTCATGCATTAGAGAACTGTGTACCCAGAAGTAGGAAAGCACTAAAGAACAAGGGTGTTAGAGCCCAGAAACCGCTGTAGTCTCATTTTTACCTTATTACCTTACCTTTACTCTACACAGACTTGATGAAAACAATGGTTTTTTTAACCTTTGGTAGCACTAGGAGTAGGACAAGGCTCTGAATTTCCAGGTTTTACATTGGCTGATATTTTACAGGATTTTTTTACTACTATCATCAAAATAGAATAAACTTGTGAGAGATAAGGATGTAACTGTAATGCAAATGATTAATATAATTAATAAAAGGATAATTGTCTTTCTGTGGCAGAAGATGAAAACCCAACACAAACATATTCTTAAACTTCTTTTCTGCATATGTCTCAAAGGTCCCTTTGTCCGCTTTCTAGATTGCTCATAGAAATGCCTTTCTCAAGCAGTGATTATTCATGGTTTCACAATGGACATGGAGGTCACTATTGGAATCAAAAAATTAAAACCTCCAAATTTTTCTTTTGCCATTAACTTCTAATATGGAACAAAAAAAGTCTTTATTTCCTTCAATAATAGATAAGGGTCAAAGGCTACACATTAAAATCCCCTCCATTAGGCACAGTCAATTGAATTTTGAGGTTGTTTTTTTATTCTGGAGTCTTAGTTGGGAACTAAATATAAGAAGAAGTCACATTTCCTGGAAAAAAAAAAAAAAGCCCTAGGACAAAGGGACCTGCTGATGAGTGTTCACATGACTGCAGGCTATGGCAGCACTGCAGACCAGGTTCTGACTCTCAGCTCTGAGGAGGCAGTGATGGATGATGGCCCAGTGTGAAGGCTGAGCAGTGATAAATGAGGCAGCCACGCTGAGCACACTCGGGGTAGCATGGTAGTTTTACAGCACATCATAAAACAACACTGGCTGCTGCTTTGATGGACAAAACTCGTGGAGACTGGAGAGGAAATATCAGCTGCCTGTGACAAGCCACTGGGAAAGTCTGGCTGGCAACTGAATGCAAACAAGAGCACCTTTGCTGGTGCTTCTGTTGGGAGAGCAAGAACAGCCATTCTGTAGGAAAAGACAGTTCATGACTTTTCTCTGTGCATTGCCATCCATCGAGGGGCTGTAGGTCAAGATTGCTGAGCAACACAGGACACAAAACCTCTGAGGTATTTTGAGCCCTGGTCTCAGACACATAAATATGGTGGGACATTTGGGACCCTGCTCATGGATTTTGGAAAGAGACAGATGCCAAAATTTGGTGGTAAAATTTCAAGGAGTTTAACTGAGTGAGTTCATGATTTCCTCAGTCCTTTGAGTGGGCTTTCCTCATTGAAGATAGATGCCCTCAATCCTGGGAGAGAAGAGAATGGCCAGCTGATACATTTACAGAGGTAAGGGACCTGTCTCTATGACCTGCAGCTCTGCAACAGCTCCAGCCAGCCTCATTTCCCTAGGACCCCATCCCAAATCTCAGCCACCTGTCAGAGTCACACTCTGCCCCTGAGCAGTGACTGTCACCACACTGCAGTGTCATCACCCAAGGCTGAGAACTGTCCTGCGCACTCCTGGCTGTCCACACATGAGCACCTGGTGTTAAGAACACGCTCGAATCAGTCATGTCTCTGGACTGACTCTGGTGCATCTGGGGAGGAGAAGCAGCTGGAGAATGGACTGGGCAAGGATCAGACAGGAGGGGATGGCTGGCACGAGTGCACCGAGCCAGGGGTGTTGCCTGGGCAAGACTGGACGTGTGGTGAAGATGTGAGGGCTGTGGCCTGGCACAGGAGATAGCTTGGGCACCTCAAGAGTCTGGACTAGAGGGTGGGGCTGTGAAAAAGCCTGTGACAGAAACATTATCTTTGACCTGTGAGAAGTGCTGACAAGAGGCATGAAAAGAGATAAAATGGGGGGAAAATGGCTGAAATAGGAATTGTGGTGCTAAGGAGATAATGGAATGAAGATGGTCAGAAGGAGTCAGATGAGAGCAGAAGACTATTAACATCATACCACAGAATGAAATTTCTGCTCCTTCATTGTGCCTAGGAACATATAGATGGGTAAAGATACCACAAGCTTTGAGCTTGGCTTGATACCCTGGGCTCTCCTGCACATCCTGCATAGCATTCTCTGTGCAAAACAAGGGAGAAAGAAGCACTTCAGACTCATGAATTGCTAAATTGCAATTCAGTGTAAATGTTGCCCTACGGCTGCCAAAGCTGAATGCAGAGGAATAAGAAACCTGGATTCAGTCCCAGGCAGGGCATGTTTGGTCTGATGCAAACAAACATGTTTGTATTGATGTGGACCTCAAAACACAGCAGGAAACAAAACCAGGCCCCAAGCACGAGGACATTAGCCCACATGATTCAGACCAAGATGTAAGAAATGTCAGTGGGGCATTTATAGTGGCAGCTTTGCAAGACCATGGGACCACAGAGCTACAGCTGTTGGCCACTGCCTGCACCCATCCTGCCCCAGGCCTCTTGACCTGCTCCTTTGTTTAACTCTGCAGTTAATGTCCCGCATCAAGCTGGACATTTTTCCCCAGAATCCTCAAAGGCTGGCTTTGAGATCTTCCTTTCTTTTAAACTTGTATTTGGAGAGGCATTATGGTCTTTTGTTGTATGATGCCTTTTGATCTGTGCTACTGTGGTGAAGTCTGTACCTGCAAACTCCTTTCTTTTCCTTCTGGGGAGCTGGTTCACTTTTCCTAACAAGACAGTGTCTTTGCAGGTTCAGGATCCTGTTCAGGTTCAGAATAAGAACAGACATCACTTCTGCATCCCATCTCAAATATAAGCAATATAGACAGCTCCCTATCTTAGTGAATAATGTGATTGTAATAATAAATTTCAGCTTGCCTTCTTTGTTTCTGGTGTTTTCTACTCAATAGCAGCTGCCTTTTCAAACTCTTCTCTGCAATTTGGACAACGTGCAATATGATGTTATGGTTGTTCCTTAGCCCAGTTCAGTTCCAAGAAGCTGAAAACTTCTTATAACTCAGAACTGTAAAACCAGGACTGAGAAAAATTAGAAATCAAGAGATATTCACTGCATCTGCCAAACATGGTAAATTATAGAGCTCGCTGGTTTTTTTGCTGCTGTCCCATTTGCTGTGCTGATCTGGCAAAAAGTAACCCAAGCGAGGACTTTCTGTTGCATTGCAGACTCCCTGCACAGAACTATTTTCCTGACTCTATGTACCCAAGCCTTTTCCCTCCTGTTCCTTTTTTCATGTGGTCCCTCCTTTCTGTTACCTTGGACACAAGATATGTGTTTGTAGCTACTCTGTTTTTCAACTGCAGGAAAAGTCCAATCTCCAGCTGTCATTCAGCCTCTGAATTAAGCTTACTTTTTCTCTACTTTTCTTTCTGTCTTTACTTTTTACTTTCTCTTCCCTTCTGTGGTCTAAAAAAAAAAAAAAGTTATATTTCATTTTTGTCACATAAACAAATAAATGAAGCATAAAAGACAAAAGCACAACTATCACTACTTTCCCCTTCTGAAGTGAAGCAACCCCCAAATCCTATATTCTATTGAATGGTAATTGATTCTGGATGGAAACCCCTGAAGTCAATTTTCTATCATATAGACATCTTTGTCAAAACCAAAATGCATTCAAGGAAAACAATAAGAAAGAAAGAAAAAAATTATTTAGACCTTGCAGTGGTTTATCCTGTTTCTGTTATTCTTTAGTATGGAATAATTGATATGGTAAAATATTCCATTTTGATAAGATCAAAACATAATAGTTTGACATTTTTATTCATTATGATGTTATTGTAGCACATATCTTTTGTCATTACCTAGCATTTTATTTATAATGCTTCCTCTTTATTAAAGTTAAATGAACTGTTACGTGAAGAGGTACTGAATTACCAAACAAAATCCTTTTGATGAAACTTTTCTAATAAAACACCAAAATGTTTGAACTGATCTACTTTCACCAAGGCTGTGTGCACTGATGACATGCTCCCTACAGTTTAAGGTTTTGGGTTTGATTTAATGACATTAATTCCTCACTAAATTTCATTAAAATGGGATATGCATTTAAAGCAAAGAAGGATGTTCATGGGGCCTTTTCACAGGTTTGACTACATGTGTTTAAACTCTGATTTCAGGCAAGCCTTAGCTGTGTTCTGCCACTGATGGGGCTGAACAGATATGGTAGAAAGGAGATGTTTCCAGGATCTTGCAAAGCTGAAACATGAGTGGCTGAAACACATAATTCTCCCACTGCTCTGCCACATGTTCCTCTTCTTGCTTTCAAGTAGAAGCCTGCATAGTAAAATCCTTGTTTACATGCCCCTAAACAAAGAGTCTGCTTGTACAACAGATCTGAGTTAGAATACATTTGAGTGTTTTTCACCTATCCTGCAAACATTTACCTGGACTGACAGGAAAACTGAACATTAAGGTGTTTGTTCGGTTGGTGTCTACCACCTCACATGGAGTGGTGGAATACTAGCAACAATTAACTAAGTCAGACTATCAAAGAATAGAATCAAAACTCTATGGAAAATAATAGAACATTTCTGACTTAGTAGGATTGTGAGAAAAGATCCATAATGCTATTTTGATGTTCATAACAGTTTGCATCTCAGTAGAAAGACATCAGTGTACTCTGAACTTAAAAAAATTAATTTTCCTGTCCAAGCATTGTGTATTACTTCTCAGATCAAGACAATATTTGTGCAAGTCTGACTGCGTGAAGCAAAGTGATCTCATTAGCTGATGAGATGGAAAATCTAGGGAGGAGCCATAGTCAAATTACTGTTGAATTTCTTCTTCATGGGATAATCGAACAGAAATCACCTTTCAATATTCTCTGCTCCATGTGGCTTTTGAATGGAATAGAGATGATGTAAGATTTTTCCTTTTTTGTCTTCACAGCCTGTGATACCAGTCTGCCTTATGCACTGACTTCACCTTTTAGCCCTGCACAGGTATAAATCACTAGATGAGATGCTCATAGATCTGTAACTTCTTCTTTCAGCTTCATCCAAAGTGTTGACCTCTGGCTGATTTTCCTACATTTGCTCACATGTATCTGCCTTGGCACAGAGGAAGCCAAAAAAGCTGGCTATCATAACAAAAAACCAAAAACATATCCTCTCCTTTCCACAGCAATCCTGAAATATCTCATGAGAGACTTGGCAGTTGTCTAGTGTTCACTTTTTCCAGTTTAGCTACCAGAAGCAGAAACGATTAAAAATTGAGACTTTCACTCTAGAGGTGCATTGTTTCAGGTCTGTACCCTCCCTAACTCCTCTTCATACTCTGGGAGCCCTGTATAACAGCTTTTGGTCTTTACAGTGCATTTGAGTAGACTCAAGTTGTAGGGAGAGCATAAACATTTGACTATTCCTTTCCAAAAACCTGTAGTAGCTTCTATTCCTTTCTATGCCTCCTAGAAACAGTCCATCCACCTTAGTCATGACTTGGCCCTCAAACTTTACAGCAGAGAAGATGCACTGCCCACCAGAGCTGTCCACCCTGGAGCTTTAGCAGCAGTGCCTGGGCCCTGTGACTGCTGTCCTTCAGCAGGGATGCTAGTCATAGCACTAAAAGGAAAGTTGAAAGGATCAAAACCATCACTATGCTCATTTCCACCAGGCTTTGGTTCCACTTTCTTAAATGTAGGGTTGTGACAAGACATGAAATACTGGGCAGATGGAAGGTGTATTTCTCTCCGTTGTCCAGCTGTGACTCTCAGAGCACTATAAATTGCTGAAGATGTTGCCTTCATGAATCTTACATTCTTCTCCTTGCTGATAGATGTGAGGGTATGTATAATACCCCATTGTCTTCTGTCCTACATGGTACAGGCACTTGCTCTCTACTGTACTTTGGCTGGTTTGTCTCCTCGTGTGTGGGTTTATTATACACACTGTCACCACCAGAATGAGACTTGCCTATACTCTCCACATTTTTTACTACAGAATTGTTAAAATGTTTGGGGCTCATTTTTTGAGGTTTTTTTTTATTGGAACTGAAACTTGTGAATCTAGCATTTTTGGAGAAAGCTCAGATTGTTAAGGAATCAGCAGGACACATCACCAAGCTACAATAGGTTCACTTTCATGTGGATGCTGTAGCAGGCAAGCCTTCATGGAAAAACTCTGAATGTGAATTTAGCTAGTTTTGGATAAAGACGCCTTTCAGCGTCAATAAACACCATGAATGCAGCCACGGTAGAGTTACAACTTAATGAGATGAGGGGAAGTGCACAGGGTCAGGCCTCATCTCCCGGCCTCTGTCATGCTAATCAGCTGGGCAGCCTGCAGCTGAAAAACTGCTGGAATTTTTATTTGCATTTCATTTAGTTGGAAGGAAATTGACCCAGATGGTCCACAAAGGCAATAGAAGGCTGGCAAGCAGTCTAGTGCTGCACACTTTTCCGAGGGGCTGCACTTGTCCGCCCGTCCCTCTTGGAGCCTAAAACATAAAAGATTAAAACAGCGTAAGGGAATTGATTTCATGATTTTTAGATAATTTCCCTAAGATTTCAGAAAAGACCTAAAAAACCCTAATTTAATCAGCCAGGAGCTCAATAGTAATTAAAGGGAAGAAAAGCTGAGATAATGAAAGAGGTGGTGGGGATTTTTGCTGTTGCTGGTGGGAACCTTTCTTAATTAGGAAAAGTCTAAAATCTAAATGATGTTAATGATGACAAGCATGAACATTTATTGCAAAGACACTGTATTCTTGGTCAGTTTAGATGATTTATTGCCAAATCTGATAAACTTCCTTAGAAAGAGCTAAAATAATTTGCTATGCATTTGTCCAAGCTGAGGATTTCCATGTGTTTGCTCAAATGAAGCATAATGGTGCCACTCTTATTCCTTTGGCCAAAGCTTAGATAGTTGCACAAGTGTTGCTTGAGTCTACACCATCTGCTCATGCTTTCACCTGTTTTGCCTTGAAAGCTTAGTTAAAGCTCTGACAAAAATAAGGACACTTCAGATTCCACCTACTTTTTCACTGAATTTTTAGAGATTACATTTCAGAGCAGATACCAGTGTACCTTTGAAGGTTCTGCCCGCTACCTCCACCCTTCCCTGAAAGGGGGGAACTGACCAGACTTCCATTTCTGCCAGCATTACTCCAGTCCAGGTGAAGCTTCTGTCTTCGTAGATAGCTAGGTGGCCTCAGTCTGCAGTGTACTAGCCCCTTGTGTCTGGATAGCTATTGAATATGAGCAAACAAATCTTCCCAGTGCAAGTCCTGGAGTACACCACCAAGGTGACCCAAACACACCACCTGGTTCCTGCTGCAATCGAGACAAAGACCTGGTCTTTGTCTTCCAAGGAATCAGTGACTCCACCACAAGTTGTCTCAAGGATTGTTCCTTCCCATCGTTAAGACAGTCACACTTCAGGTTTGATTTTATAAATCTTACACAAAGAACTTGTCTTCCATCCTCTATGCAAAGCAGATTGGGATAATTTCCATTTCCAGCACAATCAGCAGTCCCAAATTGCTCCTAATGTGCCTGTTATTATTTCAGGAGCTAAGAAACAATGGAAGAATGATAGGAGGTCATTAGCTCCTTTTCTTGATCTGGTAGTGGTCTCTCTAGTAACCTAGGTCAATTTATAAGGCAAATATTTGCAAGGGAGACAAGATTTATGAAAGTGGTTCTGAAGACCAAATAACCAAGATGGAACACCTTGAAATCTTACCTAAGAACTGTAAGGCAGCATGCACAGCCACTGTCCACACTGAAGGTGGGGGAAAGAGTTTTGGGCATTGCAAGTCCTCGAATTTTCTCTGAAGAGATCAGTACTTTCTGTGTGGCTTCCAACACCCCAGCTTGCCCTCCACTGTAGAAGGGAAGGACGTTTACTCTTGGGAATGTCTCAGGGATTGAGCACACTGCATTGGAGTGTTGTTGACTTGATTGGAAGAGTAAGCAGGTTAACACTTTTATTTGAACACATCCTCCTATCCACTTAGGAGCTGGGAGGTAATAGGACTTGATAGAAAATGTGGAGGCCTGAAGTTTTCAGATGATGCACACTTCCCGAGAAGTTTCTTAAAAATGTTTAAAACAGCTCTTCCCAACGAGGGTGGCAGTGGCTTCACCATAGGATGGTGAAGGATACTTTCCCTGGAAGTTGCAGTGGGCTCAGCAATGCAGGAAAGTGAGAGACTTGGGAAGATCAGGTCAGACATTCAACGTCACTTTTACAAACTTACTCACAGATATTGTTGCTTGTGTCTCCTTGGGAGCCTTCTCAGTGCAGATACAATTCTATTTTGCAACTGAATAGGCAGTCAGTGCTAGAACTGAATGGGGCAGGCCCTGGTGCACGAGCTACATTTTGACTGGTGCCTGAAAATCCAGATGTAACACCAGAATTGCCTTCTCTTCATACAGGCAAGGCAGAAGAAAAAAAGTCTGAGGTAAAGGCAGAGCTTTTAACTTGTACCACTGCTGACCCAGAGCTGTCTCACCTGCAGTGTGTGTGACATGCTCACCACCAAGCTGCCTGTTTCGCGTTCCAGTGTTGCACGAAACCAGCACTTGCTGTCCAGAGGAGTTGTGCTGTGCACATGGACTGAATTCTCTGCACCACACCTGAGGCAGCAGCAGGCTGCCCCTCAGGAGTCACACTCATAAGCCCTGAAGGATGCCTACAGGGTACATGATTGACTGAGCTTGTTCTCTGCCCCATCTTGCTCATGATGTTCATGCTGAAGGAGTTTGGATGAGCATAGTAGAAACGAAAGCTAAAATATGAAAAAGGAAAAAAAAACCCAGACCAAAAACCATCTGTGAAGAACAGCAATTTCTTTAGAAATCATTCATTATGGTTAAAGAGCCTTGCTATCACCTTGACACATGTTTCAGCAGCTATCACTAAAAAGCATTACCAGAACAGAAGCCATAGGTACTGGAAAAAAATGGAAAGATTCATTTCAATTAAGCTAAAATAAAACTAAAAGCTATCAGATAAACTAAACACAGTTCTGGGATTGATAAGTCCAGTTGTCTCTCACTGCAAGACACTGAACCCTGCTGGTTTCTAAGCATGTTTCAAGGCATTTCAGTATCCTTACCACGTTTTCCTTAAAGACTACAAAAGAGAATTTGTTGATTATGCTGGAATCTTGAGAAGGTCTTTGGCAAAATAGGAAATGTTTACTCAAATATCTAGCAAGCAGAGCTACAGACTGAGCTGGACTCTTTAACTGGACTAATTCTTCCTCCCTGCCCAGCAGTGATTCATGTTGCACCAGGGCTCAGCTTGGGGCCTGCTCATCTTTGAAGGTACAGGCAAAATAGACAGCCCAATGAGGACCATAATAATGACAGTAAGTCCAGAAAGGTGATAGACAATGAAAGAACTGGAGTTGCTCTAGTGTATGTCCAGGATTTTCTGATAGTATTTTTTTTCAAATATATCAAGACTTACAGCAAAGGAGCAGAATGGACAAGAAGTTATGTACTTAGGTGCAGTGCAGGAGTTCCCATAAGACACTTGGAACACTTGCTAACAGCATGAACAGTGAGGGACTGGAGCTGTGCGGGAAAGGTGTGTGCTGTCCAAGCAACTTGTGGAATACCCCACCTGACAGATAAGGATGATCGTGTCTTATGGCAATGGTTTGCACTGAAAGACTCCTTGAAAACCCCTCCAGCCTTATTTTTGTAACCTTTCAGAGTGAATCTACTTTGATGACTTCAGCTCTCTGGATATCTTTGGTTTTTTTCTGTAGAATCACCTTACATCCTATGTAAGGGTGTCTGCAAGGATTCATCCTTCTAAAAACAAAATAGTGTCAAGTATAGGTCTCTAGTATGTGGGTACAACTCAGCTAAATGCATTAGGTTTGCAAATTCTTGTCCCAAGTCTGAACTTGATTTTTGTGAACCCAATAGAAAAGGTGTTGTAGAATTGATAGAGTTGAAATGAAATAATCTCAAAAAAGCTAAGTAATTTTAGCAGAAGAAAAATCACACGTAGCAGCTCTGCATTTTAACTTAAAATTCAACAGAAAGTTAATTCATTTGTTAAGTCACTCAAGCTTGGCTAATAACAGTCTGAGCTAGGAAATCTAGTGATTTAAAGTAAACCCATAGCTGTGTGCATAACTCGATGCATATGATGCCAGCTGCAGAAATTGCCATTTCAAACCTCACTCTGGGTTGGCACAATGGGAACAAATAGCTCTCAGCTGAGGTGAAGCCTACCAGACCTTTCTCCTCAATCTTTGTATAGTGTCAGTTCTTCTTAAAAACCAGCCATTAAATTATCACCATTATCTTGGGGGAATGGTGATTGATGCCTCTTCTTTTATGCTAACTCAGCTTGTCTCTCTGCTCTAAATGGCCTTGTCTTTGGCAGGGGTGTTGGTAGCACGACATTAGGTTTTGGTATGCTCGCTCGCAGCTCAGCAAACACGACTGTCAGATGATGAGGCCGTGCAGTGGGTTAACACAGCTCTCCTCAACTCTTCACTGCAGAAAGCCACAAGCTCCCACCTGTTGGGGCTCAGGCAGGGCATTTTGCAGGGAGCGCCCTTCCACCGGTGAATGTTAAGGTGACAAGGTAAGATACCAGGGCTTTGTGCTCCTGTTGTATCAATTGGGTGTCATCCCAACTGCCACAGATGGCTGGGAGGATGCACACGGGAGAGTGGGAGCTCCAGGAACTCCCACGATGGCAGCGGAGACAAACCCAACCATTTCAGGTGTTTATGTTGGCATTCAAGTGCTGTTCCTTTGTAGTTGTGCTGAAAATGTGAGCTGCTCCCACTGCAGAGGATGGCCTGTATTTGTACACAGCTGATTGCTACCTGTGAAAGCACAGCCATGTGCCTTCAGGGAAGAACCTGTTATAAATGAACCAGCCGATTTATTAATTAAAAGAGAATTTATTAATATTGACAAAGTATAAGTTTTAAAAAGCCATGAGCAAAATAGTGCCGAGCCAGGCGATCGGCACTGGGTGAACCCAACTCGGACTCTATCGCTCCGAATCCCGTGGTTCACCATCCTTGCTGTGGTGGAGCCCCGTTTTATACTCTTTTTGGTGGGGGTCTTCCTGCTTCTCTGATGATTTTTGCTTTTTCACCATATCCGTTCATTCTTACTTTCTTGCCGTGGTTTGCTAAAGATCTTCCAGAGTTCGGTGATTGATTTTTACAGGATATCTGCTCTGAGAAAAATATCCTTAAACAAATATTTCCAAGGGTGAATAATTGATCATTCTGTTGTTGGAATTCTGTTCTGAGAAAAATACATTTTTAACAAAGGGTTTCCAAACCTGGATAATTGATTCTTCTTTGACCGGAATCCTGCTCTGAAATAACATCCTTGAGTTTTGCTAGACAGCAAAAAAATCTTTTGGGAAAAAACATCTCTGGAGACTGCTTATCCCTATTTTTTTTAGTCTCCTTCCTTATCGTTCAATGCAAAACTGCTTCAGCTTTTGTTTCACAATGCTGTAGTTTGGTGGTTCCCTTTTTTTAAAATTCTTTTGCACGAATTATTTTGCAACATATATTACAAATCGAAAAGAGAAGTGAGAACAAGGAGAAAGAGAAAGCTCTAAAGGTCTGTAAGGACAAAACCCTGACCTGCAAACAGGACCCCAGCAAGCGCAGAGACACTGGTGGCAAATCCTGTGACCCTGGGTGTTTGTGCCATGCTGGATTCACTGGGAAGCGAAGAGTGGTTCCAGAGGTGACCCTTATATTCCTGCAGGCAGAGCAGAGGGTTGGCTGGTCAAGAGCAACCTCTTTGTTGCACCACTGTGCTGGCCTGTGCTGGGACTGGGACTGAGCTGGGAATCAGATCTGGCAGCACTGCACTTCAGGATGAAGAGAGTTTTCAGTCTGAGCTAAGATTTCAGTCAAGTAAGTTGTTTCACTGTGTCTTCCTACAAAGCAAGAGTAAGTGTGGTATACTCACCAGGTGACTTCTGAGAGCAAATTTCTGTGGAGCTGTGGAATGTCTTGACAATAAGATTAGGGGGGCAAGGAGGACAAAGGTAGGAGTGTTTGAAGATACTTTTATTGTGTGAAAAATCTTTCTTCTAAGACTAGAAAACTTGCAATAAAAGAGCCAGGCTTTACATCTCCCTGGTCCTACATGTAGCACCACCCTTCACCTCATTGGTCCTGTTTCCCTCTTTTCCTCCCTTGGCCAATTGGATTTCAAGTTCTTCTAGCAGGGAAAGTTTCTTGCAACATATCTGAATCAGCATAATATTCCTCTAGTGCTGACTGCAGTTTATCAGAATACAATGAGCCTTCAATGCTTTATTTTTCCCTTTCTGTTCCTCAAACAGCCATAGCTTGAGTTAGCTCTGATCTTCACAGTTCGAAGGCTTCATACTTCCAAGTAAAGACAGCAAGTATTAAAATAAAGAGGACACATCAAAATTATTACTTAAATGGATAAAAAAACCCTTAGCCTATCAGTTACACATCCTACCTGGGGAGTGTGAGAGGCTTACCCATGATTCTGCTCTTCAGAGGTGTGTGGCCAGAGCTCAGGGGTTGTTACCTGGGCTCATATTTTTAAGCAGCCTGACTCAGGAGGCAGCCTATGTATGCTGCAGCCAGTAGATGTCACATGGACAAAATCTCTCCCACTGTGAACCTTGTTTGAACCAAAGCTACCCACAGGACTAGTGAGACTAGCTCTACTACTTAGTGAGATTGCGATGGTGTTCAAGATATAAAAGAACCCTCTATATAGTGCATAATGCAGTTCACATTTATCTCATTTTGTATTATTTTTCATTTTCTTTTTAAGAAGAAGAGAGATTGAAAACCTTATTTCTCTCATGCATTGGCTATTAGGTGCAGCCCAGCTCTCTGCATCACAAGAAGGATGTAGAAAAGTCAGAAGACAGAAAAAGGCAATGAAATTGACTCAGGGGTGAAGCAGCCAATTTATGTGGAGACACTAAAGAGGCTCCTTAGCTCAGAGGTGAGAGGGCTGAGGGGTTATGTACAAAGTTCACTGAACCACAAACGTGATTGGTAAGGCAAACTTGTAACTGCTGTTCAGTAAATTCCCTAATTCAAGTATCAGAGAGTGGTCAGGGAAACTTGGGGAGTTCGGTTTAAAACAGAGATCAGTGCATGGCTGGTAGCAAATATCTGGAAATTGTGCCCTTGGGGGGCTGCAAAGCTGAACAGTATCAGCAGGTTCCCAAGGGGATTAGGCACATCTGAGAACAGCAGGCTCTTTAGCTGGGATTCAAGATCTGTGCAGGTACCTCCCCCTAACATCCCATCACCTCTGGGGCTGGGGGCTTCCACAGTGAGTGATAAAAACCCTGTGCTCTTCCTCACAGCAGCTCCTACTGCTCACAACAGAGGAGGAGTAGATGGGTAGAGGACCTCTGTCCTGACCCACTAGGGTGTGTCTCAAGTTCACCTTCTGCAGTTTTCTTCCTCAAACCGTTCTTGCTCTCCACAGAGCCCAAAGAAAGCTCTCACTGCAAAGGGACCGCCTTGGACTGGCAGGAAAGGGGAGCATGCCATGGACTAGAAGGTTCTCACATCTGTCATTGTGGTCCTGGAGATACTTTTATTCTGCTCTGGTGGTCAGAAACAATATTCCTTTAATAGAAACACTCTTTTAGAGTGACCCTGTTTACAGCCAACTCCAAACAGCTTTTTGCAAATGTTTTCCCAAATACAAAATAAGCAGTCTTCTTTGGTGGCATTCAACTCCATCTCATTCCTTTCCAGAGATGTGAGCGCAATATGGTTTTCAGGATGTTCATGGACACAGAGTCTGGCAAACATGTTCCTCCATGAAGAGTCACAGTAGGAGGGATCATCTGGTAAATCTTCAAAGCTCCAGGAATTGCCCAATTGAACATTAGAAAACAGTGTCTCTGAGTTACCAGTTATGATCCAGTCACAAAACTTAAAAAAAAAAATAATCTTGGAAATGTGCAAAGCAATAGACAAGGAATCTGCAGACAATCCAGAGACTGCCCAGTGCTGAGCAGAAGGCTATGGGGGAATAATTAAGGCAAACAAAATCCTTCTACAGATAATTTTGCAAACAAGAAAATGTCAAATAAACCAGCTCAGTTCAGGACTCCTGTTCTAGATTTTGGAATCTTGATTCTGTACAAAATCAGAATAATAGAAAATAAAGGGCTGTTTTAGATTTGGTTTGGTGGGTTTTCACCTTAAGTGTGTAATTGCTTCTTTTGAATGAACACTATGCTTTTGGAAGGTTCCTGGGATCTACAGAATTCAATCAAAAGCTGTAGAAACCTTCCTTCATACCTCCATTTCTCCACCTAGCCTTTCTGTAAGATGATGTCCTGCCATTAGCCAACACCAAAGGCTTTCCATGTGTTGTTTCTGCTTCTTCCTTTCATCTTTTGACACAAAATCATAATTCTGTGAACCTCAAAATAGAAGCAGAGCCTACACTTTTATAGAACTACTGCAACATGAAGGGGATTTAACCTGCTCCTGGACTTTCTTTTGGACACTTAAACTCATCAGTGATCCCCATATGAGCTGCTGTGTTTACTGAGTTCATTCAGTATATGGATTAGAGCACTGAGTTCGCCCTGGTTCTGCATCAGTTCAGAGCTGGATGCATTCTCCTGGAAGTTCCTGAGAAGGCATTTTAACTTCTTCAAAGGTTTCCATGAAGAGCTGGCTGTGTTCAGAGGGAAAGAGGAAAATGGATGGCTGTTGGGATGGCCGAACTTTGGTTGAGTAGGAATCCAAACACAGCACAGACTAACACCTCTCTTCTCATTCCTTTTGCTGTCTTCCCCCTCTTCTCACACTCAGTCCCCCATCTCCATAAGCACCAACTCCCTCAGCCCTTAAGGTGAGCAGGGATCCCCTTGGTTAGGAGCAGTTATCCCCAGTCCATGGGCCTGGTGCCTGGTGTGTGACAGCCCTGGAAAAGTCAGGCTTCTCCACCAGGTCATCTTGGTTTACTCCAATTGGATTATGGGGACTCCTGCCCTGTCATCAGTGTTCCTCTGTTCTGCTCTGTGTTCACAGGGATGAGCCTTCAGTCACACAACCTAATACCTCTAGGCAGCTGAATCTCACTCCTAATGCCAGTCATGAAAGCAATTTGTTTCTGGAAGGTTGTGCCACCGAATACTTGGATCTTGCATGATAGCTTTTATTGATGTTATAAAACTGCAGATCTTCTTAAGGCAAGTTGTTTTTGAAGATCTGTGTGGCCTGTCATTTGACTAAAGTTTAGTCTCATGTTTGTAATTTATTTTTATTTCCCTCCACTCTTCCCGTTGTGAATAAGCCATGAACTTCTGCCAGGCAAGCAAGGTGACCAGTCCAATCCAGACTCACACAATGGCATCCCAGGGGAAAGACAGGGACCTTGGCACTGCTCTCGACCCCATCCCCACGGGGCAGGACCTGCCTCTCTGGCCAACCTGGACTGCCCCTGCCAGTTTACAGTCAGTCTCCCCCTTCTCACACCCACACCACCAACTGGGTCAGCCACATGCAGAAACACCTCTGGGTCCTTCTTTCTTGGGCTGAGTGAAGCCCCCAGGTTTTCAGCTGTTAGATGTCTGAGTCCATGCTGAAGACTAAACTGAGACTTAAACCTATGCTTATTCTCCAAAGGTTTTATGCTGTGCTTCCAGGCAGACTAAACAGCAGTTGTAAAATTTCATCTCTAAATGCAGAAGGTTTGTTTCCTGATACAGTAAAAACTGATCACTTCTTTTTCCCCGATAGTGCAGTTGACCCTGAGCATGGCAAGTGTCTAATCTAAAGCAACAGATCTCATCCCCGTCTGTGTGCTAAAGAGATTTAAATATTATTTACCTACCCCTGAACTTTGCTATGCCCTGTTGAACAGATGACTTGGGGCAAGAAAAAATGGCCAGTGGGACTGTCTGCAAGCTTCAACTCTTTTTGTCCTCGTTTAAGACAGGGAAAGCTCTGATGAATTCCATCAAAGCTCTTGAAAAAACTGGACAAAACTGCCACTCCAGCTATAGCCCACACTTCAAATGGCCGTGAGATGGCCTTTTCTGTATGTTACATAGTTCAAGGAGGCAGTGAAGTGCTCAGTGGAAGATTTTGTATGGGAACTTTAACTTCCCATTCCATTTGACTTTTGGTCTTTAAAATACAGGTCAAATCAATGAATTTAATGAAGGCCGTGGAATACAAAGGCTTTGCCTTGCATTTTGACCTAGATAAAGGAGAGTCAGTCCAGGTCAAAAGGCTTTAGCAGCACTTTAAGTGGTTAGTACACAAATGTGACAGAGTGTTTAGACTCTCGGAGACTTGCAAGACCCAGTGACAAGCCGTTAAAAGTATTTGAAATAGCTGCTTGAATGAACTTTGATAAGGTACCGCTATTGTCTTCCATTGTCTCTTTCTTTTCATACCAAAACACCCCCAAAAGAACAAGAGTCAATGAATGTATAATGCAGTCCCACTTTTACTGGATTTGGGGCTTCTTTTGGCCCTTTGGACTTTTTTTTTGTGAACAGTTTATGCCATTTTCATTCATTTCCTCACGTTAAGACTTTCTCAGAAGCCAGTGATTAATGTGGCTTGTCAGTAAGAGCTTTTAAAGTGCAATGATACTTTCAGAAGCTATAACATGTCAATCGAATCTAAGATTAAGAACAAATTAAGAATAAATTTACTCTTAGTGAACCTTCTTGAGAGATGGAGCTATCGTATGTGAAGGTGGTGGTGGCACTTTCCAGCTCCTACCTCACAGATGCAGACATCTGAGGCAAAGTTAGCTCAGAGCAGCAGACCTGTATGTTAAATTCGGGATTTGTACCTTTCCCCTCACTGGGATTAAACAACTTGGTGAGACCACCAGGCACTTAACACACATTCACACACTCTATGCAGGCATCTAAATTAGGTGTTTGTTGGTAAAGGTACGTTTCTCTCATAAAAAAGAAGTATATTTTAATGGTGGAAAGTGAACTGTCAGAAAGCACAAGATCTGCCAGATCTGCCAGAAAGCAAATCTCCATTTAAATATGTAATTATTCTTCATTACCAGAAAGCATTTGTCCAAGGAAAACTGGTAAAATGTGTAACAGTTCATTATGCAGGACCAAATTTGTCTAGAAAGACCAAAATCCTAGTTAATTTGTGCAAGGCAGAAAGGTTCAGTTTTGTTTTGCTTTTCAATTTTATTGTAAAAAGTCTGCTTCTTGAAAGCTTTCCAGGCCAGAGATCAGGTTCCCCCTTTATAATGGGAGCTATTAATGCCTGAAATGGGCCACTCTAAAGAACCACATGTCTGTTTCACATGGTTTGATAGCTCCAAGATTTTGCTCACTGTGCTTTTGGGACTTTTCTCAGTATTCTCTATAGTGAGATTTTTATTGTATTTTACTCTTTTGTCTGGTTTTTGTGTTAGAAATTTTTCCCTTATTCATTGACCAGCAACTTTCTGTCACCCATCTTTGACTTTTCTTCTTACATCTGCATTAAAGCTGTCATTTACTTATGCTTTTTCCCCTCTCTCCATATTTGGCAGCAAAAGCCTTCATCAGCTTTTATCCCTTTTTGTTCACATTATGACATAACCTGCACAAAGTGGCACAGCTCCCCAATTCTTGTATATAAAATTTGCAACATTTTTTGAGACGGGTCAATGCCCATTTTTGGGATCCTTTTCTTTATCTGAGTACCGTGTTAAAACTTTTTGCAGATGTGAGCTATTCAGGAGCAGCCTGCGGCTGCATGCAGAGATGGGGAAAAGAAGAAAAGGCCTTCCTATTTTCTGATTGCCATAGTAACTCAAACATTGCCAGGGTGTTTGTAGGTTTGGTAGGGCACAGCCAGGGAATTTTATTTCCTGTGCAATCAAGCCCTCTACTGGAGATCATGGCTTGTATGACACAGGGTTACAGAGAGGACAGTGGGCTTGTTAGGCCTGGGATTAAGCATTTCACTTTAAAATAATACCCATTTGTATCCATTTTGTTCAACATAACAACAGCTGCTGGCCTGGGGATGACAGGCTTGCCTTTTTAACTGAAGTCTCGTATGACATTTATGAATGAGACAGACTCCATTCATTTTCACTTTGAATTCACACTGGTTATTTTTGGTTTTTTGATTCTTTCTTTCTTTAACCATGTGGTCATAGTCAACATTGTTCCTGCAATTGCATTTGTGGTTTACGAGAGGGCAAAATCTAGCCTTATTCAGGGTGTCAAATTGTCACTTTCATTTGGGGAAAAACAGGTCAAAAAAGAAAGGAGAAAGAAGTGAAGAAAGCATTTTATGCCAGTATAGTGGAAGCTTTTTATTAAACTAACGATAGAGATGGAGAAAAAAACCTTCAGGTGTAGGAGATTTTCTTCAATCTGTACACGAACCACAGACTTCAGGCAGAAAAGGTTTCTGTCTCTTTTCTGGGTCAGCAGAAGGACTTGTTGCTCTGAGAATTTCCCATGTTTCCAGCCTGTGACAGACACCACTAAGCCCTGCACACTGTGCTTTGCATGCACCCACCCATGCTGCTCTTTATCCACAGCTGGTGCTACTCCAAAGCATCCCAGCTTTCACCTGACCCTGGCTTCACTGAGATGCAACCGCTCCACCGACCTCATCTCCCGGCCACCTTCTGCAATGCATCCCAAGAGAGGACTGGAGACAGATGGGTTGGTGCAGACACAGAGGAAAATAGCAGCTTTTGAAGAGGCTTCTTCAATGTCTTGAATTCAAAGGGAGCTCAATTTTCTGCTACTTCATGGTCATGCATTCTGTTGACTTCAGGGCTGTAGGGAAAGGACTGACCCACCTGAGAAATTCTGATGAAGCTGAGAGACACCCTTTGTCCCTCATGCCCCCAAAAAAACTTCTTGTATTGGTTTGCATTTGTAACTTGAAGCAAGTTAGAGAGTGAGGACCTCATTGCTCCTGGCAGCAAGTTTTCCACACAGAGAATGCAGGGGAGTTCTGCAGCTGAAGGGCTCCTGGTCTTTGGCCCTGGTGAGCCTCCACGCTGCTGTCAGGTCAACACAGGACATTCCCATTTCAGTCAGGCAGCAGTGGCACTCCTACCTGGGGTGATGCAAAGGAGCAAGGCCATGAATCATGGCTGCCCTGAAGTCTTCAAGCAACTCAGAACACGAACACAAGTTTCTTGTTTCCACCAGCTCGTCTCCTGACTTACCTGCTCCTGCAGCAGGGCTTTGAGAAACTCACAAAGTTATCTTGACACATTTCACCATCCTAGGACTCTGCATTCACTGAAGAATTCCAATTCCATTTAAATATCTGCCAAAGTACTGGTAAAGTGGCACATTGGGAAAGCTATAAGGGAAGCCTTCCTTCTATAAAGCCAGGTGAAATTTCACTTCCCTTTTCCTTGACATATTCCCTAGAGGAGACAGTGACCCTGACCTTTCTCCCCCACTGAAGCTCATATTTATGAGCTTCCCTGACCCAGGACAGCAGCACAAAGCAGTTTGGTGCGGGTGACCTTTGGCAGAGCCTTGCAGCTGCCTGCAGAAAAAGCAAGATGGGGTGGGAGAAGGGAGAGTGCTCTTGGTGACTCCAGCGAGCTCAGCATCAGATCCTGCCTGAAGAAGAGAAGCTGCCTTATGCCATATCAGATCATTAAAAAGGCTCTCACCCTCCTCCCTTTCCTCCCTCCCCTTTTCCCTCTCTCCCCTTCTCCCTCCCTCCCTCCCCCATAGTGAGGTTCAATTTTTTCATTCCTGTATCATAAGAGAGGTTCCAAACTAGGAAAGATCTCAAAGCTTCCTTCAGTGCTGGTGACTGAGAGAACAAAGAGGAAAACCACTTTGACAACACCAGAGGGGCTACAGTCTGGCTTAGATTAAGTATTTGCTTGAGCTGATGTGGAATGAATAACAAAGAAAATAATGTACATTAAGACGATGGAGTGGCTGATCTCCTTAAGCCTCTATTTGTCATGAACTACCTGCTTTCAGATTGAAAAGTTTAAGATTAATATTCAGCTATTCCTCTGAAGCAAATGGGATTGTAGCCCATTGCTACTTCTTTAAATATACTTAAAAACCTGGATCCAGATTACTCAGTCCACAGTGTCTTAGAAGCCTGAACATGCACATGACCCATTAACCCATGGAAGATCTTCCTCAAGGCCAGCTTTCCTCTGTATCACCCCACCCCACTTTCCGTGCTGAGGTGGCAAATCCTCCTGAAGAGGCTGCCCAACACGTGCACCTCTCCTGATGTGCTACCCACCTGGTGGGGGGGCTGGATGGGGCTGCAGTCCATCACCTGCCCCCCTAGTGCCCAGGGCTGCACAGACCAACACTGTAACCACTTGTTACTATTAACAACACACAATAAGGCAGGAGCATCTGAAAATACCACCTCTTTGACTGAGGGCAAGATCTATCTATACTACAACCCCAATTCTGCCCTGACATCAATCCAGTGATCTGAAAAAGGCTCATATGCCTATCTTCCTTCCCAGAGGAAGAATTTCTTCATTAACACAAAGCTGTCTACATTCTGTGTGCTCTTGTGGCCTCTCTATTTTGCCAATAAATCAAATTTCTCATTTCATCTCCTTCTTCCTCCAAGCCAAAGAAACAATCCCATTGGGAGAGCCACCAGTAGGAAAACAAACATCTTTATGTTGGCATAGTTGATGATCATAGTATTCCTTGAGTATTTTCCCATTTCCACTACCAGGAATTTTTCTTGTCCCATTAGGGCAGGCAAAAAATATTAGGGAGTTGGCATGCTTTTATGGTGTCCATTATCTATGACAGTGAAATCAGTCACACTGTTACCAGTAAGCAGTTGAACCAATAACAAATCATCACAATGTGATGCTTGGAGACACTCATAACTTCTTGGAGATATTCAGAAGCCTTCTGGACATGGTCCTGGTCAACAAGCTTTAGGTGGGCCTCCTTGAGCAGGTGGTTTGGACCAGGTGACCTTGAGAGATGCCTTCCCAACTTTAGCTCCTCTGTGATGCTAGGTTGAATGCTGAGTGTTATAAGAAAGATAAAAACTCTTTATGATATTGACAAACTAATGTAAACAGTCTTCAGAAAGGAAAGGTAGCAAAAATCAGCAAAGGATATTGAACTTCAAGGGTAAAAGAGACTACAAAAAAGCTCCACTTCAAACTTGCACCAGCATAAATTCACAGTAACTCTTTGGCTTATGGATTTGCACAGATGTAAAAAAGGAACCCAGACCAAATCCCATAGTTGGGAAATAAGGTGTCTTAAAGGTAAGTCAAGTACAGCAATGCATGGAAAACCATCGTGGTTGAAAACTTCACTTGGAAGCCATTTCACACCTTCCCTACTAACATTATTTGCAGAAGAATTTAACTGCCTTTTTTTCCCCCCCCCCCCCCCCCCCCCCCCCCCCAAGGAGCTTAATTTGTAAGTTTTACAAGCCCAAGCAACTCAAAATATTCTATCTGTATGTAGCTGTTTCCATCATGGTCAGACCCATAAACACAGCTCTGGTTTGGTGGGGTCAAGGTCTTTCTTGCAAGTGAGTAGTGAGTCACTGAGCAGCAATTTTGCCCTTCTTACAGCATAGGAATAATTAGGATGGTAGAGGTCTACATTTGCCTTTAGGTTAGAAATATTAAAATTCAGGGAGTGGTGACCTCTGAAATAGAGGGGTAATATGCCTTTTATATGAATTCCCAAATTTACTCTCCCAAATTTACTTACATAAAATACTACTCATTTCCAGAACTAAAGATAGGAAGAACTTACTGAAATAACACAACACATGGTGCAATCTGGTCCTAGGGAGAGCACTGACATGTCTCATAGTTTGCTTGCAAGGTATGCACATCTTCTTCACTACAGTTGTCACATTAAGATTGTTACATAACAGCTAAAATACACCTCTGAACAGGGGAAATCAGTGACTGCTATTGTAGCTCAGATATTCTGCTTAGCAGGGCTTAGAAGCTGCTTCCATGTTTTTATCCTTTGCAGAGAGAAGCTTGCTGTAGGATTTAACTAAACCTCTGTACAATTCTTCACTGTGTTATTGCTTCACCCAGTACTTTAAAATTATATAAGCACAATGAAAGCCAAATAAAACCTGCAGCCAACTCGTCCTCAGCAAGGTACATAGTGTACAGCTCCGTTGCCGCTGCTGATGGAAAAGAATGCACAGAGCAGATTCCTAATGGCACAGGAGAGAGGAAAAGAGCCTGTGCTAGCCATGGCATGGCTGTAGTTGGCTCTGGCCCTGGAAGGGTTAAACGCTTTGTGGTGAGGTAGGACAAACTTCACTTAAACTCAATTCTGTGGCCAGTCTGATTGTTTTGACACCTGCACTATGTGAGGGATGGCATGGTCTCCTTTGTGGTGCATAATGACACATCTTCATTATTGTTCTAATACTCTGAAAAAAAAATCCCTAATCTTTCTGTGGTGCCAGTGACTGTAACAATGCCGGGACAGTTTTATTTTCCTGCTTGCTCTCTCTTTCCCTTAACCCGCTATTGTTGCCATAGCCACGATGGTGCAGTACTGCTGGTTCGGGGAAGTTTCTGTACTGTACCGCCCTGAGCTTATTGTTTAAATCTGTATTATTCAACTGTTCTGAAGATTTACATTTTTAATGGCTCATTTATGTAATCCCATAAATAAAGTAGCAGAAAAGCATCCCACACAAATGAGTGAATTGGGGTTTGAAAAAAGCTGCTGAAGCAGGTCACTCAGGGTCTCAGCTGCGGGGCCTTGATTGGTATCAGCGATATAACCACTGTGGCAATGGACTTAAGACCACCCAGTCAGCCCCAAAATGGTGCATTACCAGGGAATAGTGGAATAGTGCTATAGTTCAATCTCCCCTATTTAACAGGGAGCAGAGTTCTGCTGCAAAAACCATTTCAGCCTCAGACTCATTTACCTTATAGCTTTGACAGCTGCACCTCTCCCGCCTTAAAGTTTAGATGATTAGCTTTTCCCTCCTTGCAGCTGATGGTGATAGGGTTTTTTTTCTTAGCCAGTATATTCCTGAAGGCTGATAAATTCCCTCTGAAGAGCCTGTGAATTCAAGCACCTGTCTGAAGAATCTGTTTTACAAACTGAGCACTGAGATGGAGATACATTCTAACAATTAAGCTTTTGCCCAGCGCTCCCCTTGCTGGCTCCCTCCCCGCACACAAATCCTTTGCGACCCTCTGAGCAGGGCAAGTCTATTTTATTAGTTGTGCTAATGACAAGAGGGGGCATATAGTTTGTTTCCATTCAGTTCTCACTCTTCAAAGTTGATTTTTGGTTGTTAACTGATAGAGCAGACTCAGGGCTGCTGTGCATTTGAGGTACTTTGCCTCAGGGCATTCACTGCAGCTCCCGAAGCATCCTGCTCTCCAGGACAGGTACCAGCAGCTGGCTGCACGGCTGACACCTTTCACCCTTACGCTTACTTGGCTCAGTCAGTAGGAGAATCCCACCTAATCCCAGGCTTGTGACGCTGGCACAGCTTTGGATGTACCAGCAAGCCCCACGGCAGAGGCTGCCAGGCTCAGTGTGGGCAGCTTGCCTGGGGCTGCCCCGTTTAAGGCACTGCAGCCAGGCAGATGTGAGGTGGCATTCCTGCGGCTGAAGGATGAATGGATGTAACTGCGGAGAGCTGTCCTCAGCACATGCCCTCATCACCAGGACAGCCTGTGCTTCAAGGGAGCTCAGGTCATAGCAAGACTGGGTACCTGGAGCAGGGGGACAAGCCTGACAAATGGATAGAGGACCGGCACTCCTCACCACCCCAAGAGCTCTTCCCAGTTGGCACAACACATTTGGAGAACAGTTTGCTCTCCTATCCCCTCCAGGTGGACACCCCTGCAGCTGCAGCAGGGAAGCTTGGCAGAGGCATGAGCTGAGACCCTGCCACAGTGAGCACCTACCCCTAGGGCCTGCCATTGCCCACCTCCCAAATGGTACTGACAGGTAACAGTGGGCACCATCCTTCCCCTGGCAGCCAGACCCTGTCCTCACCGCGCTGCTCCCACACATTCCCTCCTCCAGGAGAGCTGTGGGAATGCACGGATGCAAAGACAATGCCATCCATCCTCCTGGCTCTTCCCAAGGCGCTCAGGACAAGTGCCTGCCGAGGCACTGGCAGCAGGACAGACAAGCACCACACAGAGCTGGAGTGACCTTGTATCCAGCATCCCACCTGCAATTCCCCGTCTGCTGCTACCGAGACACACCAATGCCTCCCTCCACACCACTATTTCAAATGCAAAGAACAAGGTGCTTTCCCTAATTCCAAAGCAAAGCAGCTCTTCACAGAGGTGTGTGCCTGCAGGAAGCTCTGCTGGCAGATAAACTGCAGCGATCCACAGGCGAGGGCTGACAGACAATAGCCTTTCCTCAGTTTACCTGCTGGATCTTGTTCTGCCTGGCTGCATGGAGCGGAGTCAAAGGAAGCTGCTCAGAGGCAGGGAGCAGGCAGCAAAACAAAGGCAGGGAGAATACCAGCCAGCCCAAAGGAACAGTGGGGAAGCTGGTAATTGGGCCATGTGTGTTTGGCTTTCGCCAGGGTAGCAGGTTTGTTTTTCCCAGGCTGAAGCCTAGACTGAAAGAGACACGAAATTACTAAAGAATTCAACCTAGAAAGGAGAAAAAAAAAAAAAAGAAAAAATGTTAGAAGCAACGGCTGGAGGTGAATCTCAAGTAACGGGAGTGCGGTGGGGGCTCACTGTTCCTTTCCCAGGGCATAGATGCCCAGGAAATTATTTTCAATGGGCAAAGAAAAATGAAGCTTACAGAAAATTCATTCCAGTTTACTTTTGTTGCTAATTCAACTCACTTCTTAGCTAGAAACTTACTGGGCAAGATGTGATAGGTCCTGCTACAGAAAGGTAGAGCTGTGCCTTCCTGGTCCTGTCTTGTTGAAAGAAGTTTCCTGCAGAGATCCAAATCTAAATGAGACGTGTTGACGAGGCAGACACAGAGCCACCCTCAGGAATTCCCCCACAGTGGGGCTGATCTTCAGTCCTTTTGCCAGGCAGACAGTGCAAGGAGCTGTACATCTACCTGCACACCTGTAGCACTTCTGGCAGGCAGGACGTGTGCAGGAGCTCAGTGCAGCAGAACTCCCCTGATTTACACCAGGGTTTACTCATCAACACAATACCAGCTACTTCCCTAGGAGCCTATGATTTCTCACAGAGACTTATTTAACTAGTCTGACTCAGGTGTTTGACATGAAGGAGATCTTTCTAGTAGCCATGCCCCACACAGCATCTTGTCCTCAGGGAGGGAGGTGGAGAGCCAGAGCATAGGAAACTCCACCTGCCTCTCCCTGGGGCATCCCCCCCAACTTAGTAAGTGGACACTAGGAGAGAAGGAAGGAGGTAACACTCAAACTTTTCTAGACAAAACATACCCTGTTCTCCAGGGATTTAGCAAATGCCTTCTCTGCATGGAGGGGTTCAGAGAGGTACTCACCATGCAGCACTGCCTGAAGGAGCAATGGTAGATAGAGAAAACTGTATTTGAATATAATAGACAGAATCAAGACAAGGTAACAGCTCATGTAGGGCTGTGGTTTTCCTTCATGTGTTATATTCCTTTCTTAATACTCTTATTATTTAACTTAAACAACAGTTCATTACCAGCAACTGTCAGTTCTTGCTGGTCCTTATCGATTAGCTGCTTGCTGGCATTTTCTGAGAAATTTTAAATGACTAGCATTAGACAAACTTTCATCCCTCATGCGGTGCTTTAAAAGACACATATAATTCTTTTCCAGGAAAAGCCGGAGAATTCAGAAGACAGTATCAAACCGAGCAGAATGTCCACTCAAGTTTCCCAAAACCAGACTTTGGTTGTAGTTACACAACTGATATTGAGATGAGTGGTCATATTGCTGCTGTAGCACTTTCTGCAGGCAAAGTTTTTAAGGCGTTCTTTTAATCAGAGCCATGTGCTCTTTAACATTTACCCTTGATTATTTCCTATTGACAGTCACTAAAACAAAGTGTATATTAATGCAGACAGGAGTTTCATTCATAGATGGTGTGCTGCAACAGGATTATTTGCAAGTGCAAAGATCACTCACATGAATAAAGATTTGGTGGATCAGTGACTCCACTGATAAAATGATTAAAATCCTTCTTCAAACACAATCCAGATATGTTTTCTTGCTACTTACCCAAGCAAATCTGCTTTTGTGTTGTTCTAGCTTAATTAACTGAAAGCACATAATTATTAGTGAGAGCTTCAACAGGGCAGGAGAGGAAACACGCTTCTTGGTGATCAACTTGCAGCCACAACAAAAAAACCCAACAAACCCAAACCAGTTCTGTGCAGGAAAAGCAACCCCCTCCTGCTACATTATTCCATTGATCTACAAACATTTACATCTCCTTTGTTAACTAGTTTTCTGTAGAAATTTCATGATCACTAAGGAACACTCTTTCAACTGCACCTCAAGAAACTTCTGGTTTAGAGTGATCCAGTCTAAAAAAAGAGGGTGTGTTTTTGCCTTTATGTTGCGTTACACATGAAATCTGTAGGGCTTTTCTCGGACTTTCACGATTCATTGTAAATAATTCAAATTGGATTTACAAAAGAGAAGAGGCTGTACAATGAATGTAAGAACTGCATGTTACTATCTCTCTGACAGTCAAAACTAACAAAAGCATTTCATGAAGGCTACATAAAATGTTTTCTCCTCTTTCACAGTTTTGTGATCTACATTCATTACCAGATTGATGAAAATTTGGAGGATTTCTATTCAACATTATAATAAAGTCTAATGAGCAAATTGTTCTGGCTATGGCAAGAGAACAGTCTCACCTGAATAAACTTTATCCACTTAATGTGCACAGACAACATTGATAACTCACAGATTAACAAGGAACACCTGTGAAGTACAGATGCAGCAACACTAAGGTAAGGTGCATTCCCTTCCCATGGGAGTAACTAGGGAAGCTGAGACCAAGAACATACTATTTATTTACATATTTATTTAACAACACAGCATTTTTACAAGTAACAAGTGCACAACAGTTAGTAAGACACTTGGAAAAGCTATGTACAAGTCTTAATTTTCAGGGTTAAATCCTATCTTTAAAGTACCTTATAAACATGATGCTGGTGCTGCACAATACGAGCAACTGCAGACAAAATACAAAACTGCCTTTCAGTTCCCAAGTTCTTATTATGAAAGTAATCACTGTGCCCCCTTCCAAGTTTACCCATTCTGTGATTCTATAAAGAGTTGCATTAAGAACAGTTACTGTGCAGCAGAGGATTTTGTTTTTATTAAGTACACTTACAAAAGACAGCATTAAAAGATGGAGTTAACTAATGCAAGATTAATAATTCGTGTATATTCCGTAAGTCAGGAAAATGTGGAATTAAATCTGAACCTACCACCACAGATGAAAAGCTTTCTCCAGTTAGCAGTGCAAGTCCTGTCAGATCCTTTAGCTGGGCATTTCCAGTATGCAAGCATTATCAACAATGCAGACTAATTTTGAGAGCATGCTCTGATCAGTTTCCCTACCTGAAAGCCTGGCAAAAATTAATATAGCATCAACAACAGCCCTTATCCCAAAGTAGTGTTTGAAGGTCAGAGAGTTGAAAATTCTCAGGACAGCATACACCAACACAAGCCAGACCAGCAAGAATTCACAATTTGTTCTGTGGAATATCTCCAGTCCAAATCCTAACCTATGGTGAGATGAATTCTCCGCTTCAAAGTCACATCCATTCAGCAGTGTCACTGCAGCAGACCTCAGCCCATATTTTACCTGTTCTTCCAAAAAGGATTATTAAGGAGTGCATAACAGCAATCAGCAAAATAAGGACTGCAAACATCATGTTTATTTAAACTGAAGACAGCTCTTATATTCTCCAAAGATACTACTTTTTCACTGATCCCACTTAAATAACTGCAAATTTTCTGAAAGGCTGAGAGTTCTGTTTTAGTGCTGTGGGTCTTTCAGGGAAATAGAGAACCTGTGCATAACTCCTCTGGGGAAATGTCAAAGTATCCCACTTCATTGGCTATGCTGACCCTGGCAGTCTCCAGAGGGCTCGGCGCCAGTGTAACTACCTTCCCACTACTCAGAAGAGCAACTCGGAGTTCAGGCAGCACAGCCGAGCCAGGGCAGAGCCGCACTTTGTCCCTGGCAGGTGGCAGCCGGCAGGAGCTCTCCAGAGGCAGGAGCGCGCAGAGGCGAGGCGCTCACACGCCTAAAGGTGGCACTCTTGCTCTGACTCTACACGGACGGGCCACGGAGCCCCGGTCCTCACGTCCCGTGGAGAGGAACATCTCCGTCAGAAACCCATCAAAAGCATTCATTCCACAGGGCACTCCCAACGAACGTTTTCGATTTTATTGTCAACACGCTCAAAAACAAATGTTGAAAACAATTATTTCTGAGAACAGTCAAATACAAAATAATTCACGCAGAAGTTCGTTAATGTAACACAAACAGAAGTGAGACATAGATGCCAACGCGTATCGTTTGTGCTCACAGTCACAAGTCTAAGAACTACACCACTACAGAATTGTCACACAGGCTTGGAAAGTGAGCATTTGACAGTTTAAGCATCACTTCTGTATTTCTAGTATTACATATTTACTTGGAAACTTTCTAGCAGTAGACAGAAAACATGAAAATTTTGTCTTCAGGATTTGTTTTGAAAGCACCGTGCCAACAGACTGTTCCAACTACTTCCTTACAGAGGGAAGTCTAAACAGAGACAATTATTGCAGTTGCAGCTTTTTAGGGGTAATGTTTATTGTAATCTGTGATAGGTTTGTGAATGAACATTAACAAGCAAAATCAGTATTTCCCAGCAGTCCCTCCTGGAAAGCAAAACCAGCATTGCCGATATTAAATTTGTCATTTTTATATTAAAGAAAGCAATCTCTTATATTCTATACAAAATGCATATGATTGGCCAGGCACTGACCAGCTTTCTCTTCTACTAGATTCTAACCCAAATAAGCAAAACTTCTTTATTGGTTAGCAGCAAAGAAGTTCTGCACACTTCACACAATAAATAAAATTCTGCTTAATTTAAATTTATTTCCAAAAGAGTGACATGATTAAATGATTTGTATTAGACAGTGACACACGTATCACGCTCCATCACCAAGACTCTAAGCTTAGTCAGAAGGGGAAGAGAGGAATGGAGTAAAGGGAATGTCTGTTCTAAAACAACTGAAAGTATTATGCTGTACTTTGCTTTTCTCTTAAAGGTCCAAAGAAAAGTTTCTAAAGTTTCAAGGTTACTTCTCACACAGGCAACTTGGTTCAAAACTCAAGTTTGGACATCAGCTCTTCTTGAAAAACTGAGACACCCCCACTTTCCTATACTTAATGACATTCCTGGCTTGTAACAACACATACTCGTCACTCTCCTCTCCTCATCGCTTGCTTGATCGCTTTTCACGTTTATCCTTTGTGTGCTGGTTCCTGCTTTGGTGCCTTGGAGGAGAGTAGCTGACTCTCCTTCTGGACTGAAAGCTGGGTGTATATGGGTGAATTCTGCGTTTCTTTGGTTTTTCTTCCTTCCTGCTTTTGTTTGCCTCAGACTCCTTATCATCTTCCTTTTGCTCACGCTCTTGTTCTTGTTCTTTTTGAGATGGCAACGTGTTTTTGATGGTATTAATAAGAAATCTTTTATTTGTACCAGCAAGAGGACATTTCAACCTGTAACGACATTTAAAAGTGATCAAAAGAGAAGGTAAAAACATCTCAAAACAAGTCTGAGATTTTAACTTCAGTGATTTTAAGACAGATTTGTGATTTTGGCTTTCCTTGCATGCCACCTAGTGTAAACTCTCAGTACAGAAAAATGAGTTCCAGATCATCTCCATCCTCCTTCTGTCTTACTCTTTATGGGAAGAAAATTATTTTACTTCAACACAGTGAAAATCCACATGATTTTCACAAGGTAGTGTGTGGAAGGGGAAGTAAAGGATGACAATATATTTTAAGGTTGATGGTGCCTAATTCAGGTATTCAGAAATCAAACACTTAGTAACATATTCTAAGTCAAATGAGAATGACTTACAGAGATCACAATCTTCTGAAGTCAGTGTTATCTAGTGAACTGCAATATTTAGTAAGATACATGTTCAAGAAGAACCCAAATAACTGTAGCATAAACATATACATGAGACATACCAATTTAAACTTACACTTAACAACAACCAAAGATTTTTATGCCTTTTTCTTAAACAGTAGAGATACTTATTCAACTATTGTCTGTTTCTTTTTTTTTTTTTCTTTTTCCTCTCACAGCTTAACACTTCTGCACATAATTCATCAGCTAGTTTTAGGAAACAAGTATTGTAAATTTAATTTATCTCGCTGGTATCAGCTGTAATTGTTCCCAATTTATCATTTCTTAAACAATGGAATAAGAAAAAACAAGTTTAAATATGTTCCTACAGAAAGCAGAAATCACTCTGAAGACTTTGTTTATAGTTGGAGCAACTGTGATGTTTGTCTTCACATTTTTGAGACAAGTTATAAGATTGCTTTAAAAAATCAGAGCTGTCACAGATCACAGCCACTTACTGAATCAACCACAGAGTCATGGAATCCTAACACCACAATGTTAAGATCATGTTAAAATACTTGAATATTTTGTGTAAGTGTAGAAATGATTCCCTAACTACTCAATAACCTTTGATATCTCTAAACCATCAGACCTATCAGAACAACAAGCAAACTACAACAAAGATAATGTATGATTATTTAGCATATTTTATGGCTTAACTGGACATGGAATTTGCCATGGCATTTTGCTTCAGGTCTGGCTACTAAGCATTCCTGATAATTGTTCTTGTTCCTAAATCCTTTAAGAACTTATGAGAGCAATTTTAGAAGTATACAGCCACACTATTCTATTTCCACCAGGTATTTTCTAATACACTTCTAGTGCATAGGATTTTAGAATTTTCTAAACTTTCTTCATATAAATCTACACTATTTTTCTCAAATCCTGGTTTTAAATAAGTAAGATCTTTAATCTAGTATAACTCTTATGTAAATTTGAGAAACTATTTATCCATTAATTGTATTACTGAGTAAAAACATAATAAATGTCAGTAGAACAAGGTTTTACTTCAAGCTACACCACAAATGAACATGGTGTCATGGCACAGGTTATACTCAAGACATAACAGAAACCATCCAACATTAAAGTCCTTTGTATGTCTTGTGAGTGCATTAAACTATTGTACCTTAACATTTCCTACCAAGGAGGGCAGCCTTCTCTAGGTTGCATCAAGGCAAAATCTATTTCACATTTGTTTTTCCTCTTGCTTTTTCTTTAGAGCTAATGCACCAATTTAGACACTAATGTATATAATGCTAGAATGAGACAGTCAATCTGCCCTAAATAAATCCATCTGGCTAAGCATTTATTTCTTTTTGACACTATGAGTGCTGCCTGAGCTATATTAAGAATGAAAACTGATGAGAAATGCTGGACTTGAGAGTCAGCTAAGACATGCCATTAGTTTACCATCATGTTGTGATTGAAGTGAGCCACCAGGCTTTCATGGAGCAGCAGTAAGTCATAGCACTGAAGAGAAACATTAGTTCTTAGTTTTATTGACTTCAGACTCAACAAAGCAAATCCTGACTTTAAATCTTAAAGCTAACAAGATGTATGGCATATGCTACGTTACATGCACACACAGAGCATGTTTACATATAGCCATGGTATATATGGAACTGGGAAGATAAAAAGTGAACTGTATGAATCCACTGATATCTTTGAGAGCATCTCTAATGGTGAGGAAATTGACATCTCCAAAGACCAGCCTTGTGTTTGCTGTAGGGTTTGATCCTGCAGTGCTCAGTTCACAAACAGGTTTGCCCTCAGGTGAGTTCTGAAGGGCTGGGAGGCAATCTCAGCCCGGGCACGGTGAAACACAATACTGCCGTGAACAGCAAACAGTGCCACAGAACTGATTTCAGAAGCTTTGCTTTAAAACAAACCAACCAACCAACCAGCAAAACCTAGACAAGTTAAAAGAACATTAAGTTCTGAATTGAAATGTACCCCAAGCTGGGCTGCAGGCATGTGTGAGGCAAGCACACAAGCTGCAGTGCTACAGCCATCCTGTCTACCAGAGTCCAGTTCTGTAGCAGAGTATTCACTCATTGTAAAGTTCACTTCTTGCTCTGCATGCTCCAAAAGCTACACCAAACTATTTTCACTGACAGAATCTTGCCTCTGTCCACAAATAAATCTCACACCCCCCAAAATCTCTCCACTATGCAGTAACTGAGACAATGCAATGCATTGCATTTTGACAATGATAGTGCCTTTTGAGGAAAAAAAGAAAATTAATCTGTCATTGTGAACACAGGTCAAGTATTAACCCTATTTTTGACCCTTTAAGTCAACTTCTGTGCAGTAACACAGAATTTCCAACCAGTGCCTGTCATCTAGTGCAGCAGTGCAGTTCAGCACAGAAATGTACTGTACAAGTTCTTAACAGCAAAAACATGCTGCCACCATTTACAAGGGCACAGTGCCATGTGCCAGTCTCATCTCTGCGAGTAACTGGACACACCAAACAGGATTGGCACAGCCAGCCTTATCATACACAGTAAAGCCCACCTTTCCAAGAAAAAAGTTCACAATGGATGAACTGACAAGTACATTTCTATCATTTCCAAACTGCCATAGAAAATACCATATTTCAATAGAAGAGTGACTGAAGTGTGGGGGGGTGTGGGAACAGCTAGAGATTGTTTTGCCAAACCAAGTAATCTATGCTGCTACCCTGTCACAGGGGGCCTTACTAAGGAGGAAGCATGCCTCAGAGGACACTGAAAGCTTTGAAATATGGTCTTGGAGGCCAGGTACAGCTGGCAGGACTTTGTAGGATCATAGAATCATCTGGTTTGGAAGGGACCTTAAAGATCATCAAGTTCCAACCTTGCAGACAGTGACACCTTCCACTAGACCAGGTTGCTCAGAGCTCCATCCAGCCTGGTCTTAAACAGTTCCAGAGATGAGGCATCCAGAGCTTCTCTGGGCAATCTCTTCCAGTGACAACTTGACTTAGGATGTGCCCCAATTACAAGATTTTAACATATTTACTTCTCAATCTCTATCTGTACCCTGTTTCTCCTCATCCTCCTCATATTCAAATGAAAGCTGAGGGGAATCACATTGCACAGTCACACAATGCCCATTCAGAGACAAGATGCAACGCAGCACTTCACAGTTCCGGTATCCTCATCATTTCGTATTCTGCTGTACTTCTAACAGATTTGGTATTGAACAGAAAGCTATCTATAGGAATGAGAGCAATTTTAGGATTGCTTTACAAAAAATAAGAGTTAAAAATAATTTAATGCTTCCAAAATTTTTTTTTGGTTGTAATTTAATCTGCTCTTACGGTACAGAGCTGAACAAACCATCCAAAAATACACTGTTTTCGTGCTCTTACTTTATGTAAGCTTTTCAAGTAAGATGAGAAGCTACATTCAATTTAACTTTAGCTCGTGTTACCTGCATCTTTGAAGATCAGACCTATACACTGAAAAAAAAAGGCATCTAGAACTTTTTTTACACAGTAACTCTTGTGGCATTTAAACTGCCTTTCTTAGTTAAAGTAGAACAACAGCTTAAAATGGGACCTAACTTCACTGCTATAAAGAAGCTATGAATTATGTACACAGACCCAAGAGAAACACTTCAGGGAAGCTGAACTTTTGACTTTATTTTAAATAGACCCAATGGAAACTCCCAAATATCCTATTTCATCTATGTCCAATAAGCTCTGATGAAACAAATTTATCTAACAATTTTAAATGTTCTTACACTATTTGTGCATAACTTCTCACTCTGGATCCAACTGATCCTTCAAATGTAAACTTCCAGAACAGCTGCTCTGTCTTTTCCCATCTCAGAAGTTCCAGCATCACACCATCACCACTAGGATTCAGCCACGGATTCTGCCCTGTTTTGATTAAAATGTCCAGGATTAAGACACCTTCAGAAGAGGGTTCTTCCTTACCCTTCTCTCACACATTTCCTTATTTGTGATTAGCTGTACTAATGCTTGAGCCAGATACATTAGCAGCAGGATCTACATCATGTGTTATCATAAGGATTCAAGAGACCCCTCAGCAAGAATCACCATGGCCACAGAGTACATACAAAAGGAACACTGCAGGAACTAGAAATACTGCCCTGTTGAATGAAATCTACAAATTAGAATATCCAGCTTTTCTTGGATTCATTTACTATGGACCTACATCTGCCTATCTGAGCAGTCCTAGGAGTATGGAGGGCAGTGAGCTGCAACTCTTAAACAACTAAGAGATCATGCAGCTCTCTGGCTAGACTGACAGTTGCTCCATGTCCAGAGAGTCTCAGATAATTTCCCTTCCCACACAAAATTTTGGCCAGTATCACTGCCAACCTCCCTGCCAGTTACTTGTCCCAAACAGGGCCAAACCTTTCTTCCACTAGCCTCTAAGGCTGCAGCACCTGCCCATGTCATCCACATTAAACTTATAAGACAACATAACACCAGCAAAACATTCCCAACCTGGAAAAAATACTAACAACACTGTCCTGTATTTCAAGGCTCAGTTTTTGTATGAGAGACCGGGTTGCAGGCTGATTGCTTTGTATATTTTTTCTGTACCTGTCAGCTAAGCTGGCTTGGATACTTGTATTTTAGGCTACAGCAACAGCTGACCATCTATCTCAAACAATGAGACAGCAAAAGGTTAGGCAAGGGGTGCTTGGGGAACTTTTTCAAATAGTGTACTTCAGCTATGGAGAACTAACCACTCTGGACAGTAACAGAGCAATGGCTTGAACATGAAAGCAGTCCCAAAACAGTGTTGAGAGGCCTGCTGGCTAAGGTTTTGCTGCCATCAACATCCACCAGGAGACACTACTCTATGTAATGGACACACAATAGCCACCCCACCCAGGAATGCCACTTCTCTGTACACCTCCCTTTGACCAACTTCTGTCAAATGCCACTGACCCCAGAAATGTATTTCCCAGTATTCAACAGTTGCTGGAGAGCAACATTAACTGGAATCAGTGAAGTATGAGCAGTAGTAGCCTCTGCTTCTCCTTACCCAAAGACAGATGGCAGAACAAATCTTTTCTTCATAGGTTGAGCTGCTTCAACTTTCCAGTGCCAATGCAGGACTGATGGCCTTACACTAGATGTCTCCAGGGTTTGTGCATCTCTTCTCCAGGACTCCTCTGACAAAGGGCTGAGGAATCCCAGAAGTCCTCATGAAACACACCTGCAAGCATTTTGAGTTTGGCAAGGAAGGAAGGTTTTGCATTTTACCTGTTAACACTGTGCTTTTGGACAAGTTGGTGACAACCTTGTCTTTGCTTCTATCAGTTATGATTTCCTGAGTCTGGTCTACTAATGGACTTTTTCATGAATTAACTTTTCTGCTCATTTTATTTGGTATCCACAGAGCTCTGAGCAGAACTTATCTTTGTCTCAGTAGTTTACACCCTGCAAGGTTACGGGTCAGTCCTGGATGTAACCTCTGAAGCCCTTCAGGATCAGCTATACTCAACAGCATTCTTCTGGAGTGTGGTACTCAACTGAGCATAGTTAAGTTTTCTTCCAAATGTCTTACCCATTATATTTCCCATGTCTGTATGCAATACCTAACTGCTGGGCCAGTTCAGAAGCACCAGAACAGCACAACAGGGCATAAAATTATTAAAGAGGTGACAGCAGTGGCAGCTTGTAGCTGCTGCTCTGTCTGTGGTGCCTGCAGAACCAGACAGCCAAGACTTATTGGGAGTTTGCCTTTGGGGGCTTTAAACTTTCCTTACAGCCACGCATGCTAGCCATATACAAGCTTATGCCAAACCCTACAGCAGCAGATTTCTCACAAATGAGATTACTACCAGTATCCTAAAGGATAAATTCAGTGAGGTAAAAATCTCTGGAGATGCATTACATACAAAGAAATCATCTCTAAGAGCACGATCTCCTGAGCTGCACAAGAAGTACACTGAAGAACTACTGAGCATATTCAGAAACAAAGATATTCAGCAAAGCACTTCCTAGGCACCAGGTATGGGCCACTGATGGACACAGGGCATTGCAGAGATGGATCCTTTGACCCAGTACAGCTGTTCACATGTACCTCTGCAGTGGAAAGTACTTCAACAGCCTCAGTTCAGGGTATCAGCATGCCAACCCCTATGTCAACAGTCTTCCTCTGCCTGAAGCATTCTTGACAGTCCTTTCCTCCTACAACTTTAAAAGAACCCTGGCCAAGTCAGACACCATTAATCTGCCACTGCTCTAAAGAACAGGTCACCCTTGCCTATCCCATTCCCTGGCAGGCCTCAAGCATCAGGCTTTAGCAAACTGCATCCCTAGCTGATCATCACAGCCAGCTGAACAGGACCACTACCCTCCCACAAACAAGGAGTAAGAAGGAGCCACATTCAGGAGCAGACGCCTTTACACTCTCCTGGCAGGCATTCCAGGCTGCACAAACAGCAGCAAAATTGTACAGGGACACCTGATTATCTCCCTGCAGAAATCCTTGGTTTCCATATCTGGAATCAACTTGCAAATTCAGGGTAACTGGATGCATACATCACTTCACATGCTAAGCATGTGCACTGGGTTACCTGGCCACGTGGCTAGGCAGGGTGCAAGCACGGTGGATCAGTACAGCTATAGCCACTCTGGGGGATTAAACCAATTAAGCTATTTTAACAGAAAGGGTATGAACTGCATCCCTAGAAGAAATACTGAGTCAAACATACAGAAAATCCCAGATCTGTCTGAAAACATAAAGGAGTAACTTTTTTTTCAGCAAGACACTATTTTAATCTCTTCAGAGCTACTAAAACAGACAACTGAGCTGAGAACTTCATGAACAGTGCAGGCTGATCTCTTACTCCTGTTGATGGAGGAGGCCAAACCTTATCTACAAGTGCATTTAGTGAAGTTAACTGGTGCACTACTTGTGTGAACATCCCTAGATCCAATATCATCTTATCAATGTCATAGACATTATTTTATGATTAATGACTCTTCTCAACATTACTTCTCTAATTACAATTACAGCCATTACATTCCATGACAATCTAGCTGTAAAATCTGGAATACTGCATTGAAGAATTAAGGCTGTACTTCATTTAAGATTTAAATACTGTGATTTTTTTTCCCCAGTTACTATACAAATTAGTCCCTGAGTTTCAGGGTTTTTTTAGTATTAAAAAGTAACCCTCTTTCAAAACTGGATTATACTTTTGAGTTCACTGAGTCAATTTTTGGCTACAATTTACACATGAGTCACCTAAAGGATAGTTTGCTGCTTTATTAATATAAGGTTTTAGGTTTATCGGGTTATGAGTTCTTTTCACTTACAACAGTCTAACCCAGTAACATGTAACCAATGTAAGCACATGCACAATGAAGACAACTAGCATTTTAAAAACACAACATTCCAACCCAAACTTTGCAATTCCATCTAAGAATGTATCCCCATTTTTCCAATTGCTTTGTCTTCAACACACTCAGACAAGCAATTTCGTGCAGACAGAATTCACCTGAACTTCTTTCTTATTTAAACTGGAATTTTTTCCCAAATTAATATGTGGATGAAGACAAATTATTTAAACATGAAACATATAAAAAGGTAGAGACTTCTGTCACACATTAAAGATAAGATTTATTTTGGCATCAGCATTCGTTTTCTCTTGGCTCAACTTACCAACCCATAGCTCCCATTGTTTCAGCTCTGGTTCTCCCACGTTTTGCCTCTTTAAGTAACTCTTCCACTGCCTTCCTAAATAAGAGAAAAAGAAAAAGGTCACCACTTGTGGAACACATGAACTTGCCCCTATATGCACTTAGGCAAATAAAACAAATAGCTTCATTCACTGTAGTGAATTCAGCAATAAAAAAGCTACCAAAATCACCTTGACTTTAAGATAATTCCTATGCACGAAGATTAAGAGAAACATTCTGAAATATTAAAACCAATTGAAGCTGTGGCAAATACAAGAACTGCAACACTGAATGAAGAGCAAGGCTTGAGGCACTTCAAATCCTTTTTAAGCCCGTGAGGACAAGTTGCGTACCCCATCATACCACAGGCACTCATGGAAAAGGAGTATCTCCCAGGAAAGGCATCATCTGTCACAAATACCTTCTCCAAGATTCCAAGTACAGCATCAGCAGCTCAGCTCCAGCTACTGTTGCCTTCCCAGGTGAGAGAAGTGACAGGAGTGGGATGGCTACATGCAAGAACACCAAAAAAAGGGTGCAAAACACAGGCTGTAGCACTGGAACATGAGAGATGTTGCACACACACGTCTTCGTGAAATTGCAGTAAAATTTGTTTTTTTTCTCCAGACCCAGAATTTGCTATCTGAGCATCCTGAGCTAGGTTATAGTGATGATGGCACGAACACATGGCTTTTATAGAAGCTTGCCCTGAGCCCTCAAACAGCAATGCTAGACAAAGGTGAGGAAAGAAGGGAAGAAAGTGTCTGACTTTTAATTACCAGTTATCAAACTTGGTGATTCTCTTTTTAAGAAACCTGACTAAAAGATTAAAAGCCTGTCATTATTACTGCACTATAAAATCTGTCACCATTTATAACTGAAATAAGAAACCAAAGAATCTGAGCTACAAAGCACTAATAAAACACGCACATAGGCATTTTAAACATCTATGATTCAGTCTTAGGGAAAACATCATAATAAATTAATATGGTGACACCAATTCTATTAACTTAGGTAGGAATTACATGCCTTTAAGTATTTGAGATTGCTTTTTTTGTTATATCAAAGCTCAGACTGGCTTGGGATCCACCTAGCAAACTTCTAGGTCCACACCCTCATTATCAAACACTGTTTCCTAATACTGTTCTTTCATCATTGCCCTTATCCAACACACCTTTACAAAGCCCTTTCAGCTTGCACAAATAAAATGCAATGCCCAGATTCTGTCTGAAATAATGTTTCCACTCACTGAACTTAGATCCTCTACACAAGCAAGCCAAAAGCTCCACAAACAAGTTTTTAAAATTTGCTTTTAGAGGCCTCGTGGGACTCCACATTCCTCGCTCTCTTCATTTTTACAGCTTGGTTACAATACAAACAGTTCTGTGGCTGCCAGCTTCAATTCTAAGGGCAGCAGCATGAGCAAAGGGAATGCAGCATGCAACTTTCACATGAGAACCATCCAAACACTGGGGGACTGATAGGAGGGAAAATTAGGGACAGGGGCACATTTAAGAACTCTGCCATCATTCTGACATCTCTTATAGCAAGCACCATTTAAGACTTGCTGTGGCAATTATTTTTGGGCAATCAAGCTGCAGAATTACAGTAACATGAAGGTACAAGCAGCGATATTTTTATCTTCAAGAGTATGGTACAAGACCTATTTACATTTCTGAGGGATTAGACTTTTTCCTCCCTATATATTCCAAGGTTACAGGCAAAGCTCCCATTGCATATATCTTAATAACCAGTATACAAATGCATGTGTCAAAAGAATAGAATAATGTTAAAGGCTCAGGCAAAATGAGAAGTATTTTCTATTCCTCACTCAGGGGAAGAGCTTCATCATTTTTTTTCGAAAGGTCAAATGGATAGACTAAAAAATGAATAATTGGCAATAAAGAGGTATGTCTGATAGTTACAGGCAATGAAAGCACCATGTTATTACAGAGACCACCCACGGTTTGTGATTACAGATGACTGTCAGGAGAGGATGTATGATGCTGGATCTGACAGCCGAGAGGCCAGGCAGTCACAGCTCCATGTCCAGGTCCAACCAGCAGCAAGGCTAAAAATCAGCTCCTAGGAGGCAGATGCACACACCAGGCACTTAAACTGCTGGCCACATCCATCACAGACAGACACACAGCATGCTCACACTGACAGCTTTATCCTTCAGCTCCAACTGGGTGTGGGAGTCCCCAGAACTTCAGCCCAAGTGCACTGCCAGTACAGACCATCACGCAGGGCTGGCTGGGACATCCTAGTCCCCCAATATCCAAGACCACTTCAGTCTGGCCTGTAGAGACACACAGGCACACACGCACATATTGCCCCGACCCCACAGTCTCTCCAGCAGCTGGCCAGGACTCCCTGGTGGCCCCAACAACTAGCTCCTCCTGGCTCTTGGAGATACAAGCTCATGCTCCAGCGCTCTCCTTAGTCACCCATTTACCAGCTATTCCAGCCTGATCTTCACCTGGTCCCTCATACACCCATACTTGCTCCAGTACAACACAGATAAACACATGATCCCCAATCCCATTTCAGAGGCTAACATTTGGTTTTACTCACTCCATGAAATGCCAGCATCCAGGCCTCCAGTCCAGAGTCTAAGCCAAACTGCTGGCATCCAAACCTTCACATGTCCCAATTGCTGGCACCATGGACACATGGTCCCTCTGACTGACTGACTGTAGCTGCTGGCACTGAGATGTACACCCCCTCCCCTCAGACTCCTTCACCCAAGACACAGCTAGGAAGGAATTTAACAGGAAGATAGGACAGACTGTAATGATTAGGCACAGGGCACGGCCAGACAAGAATATCAACCAGCAGCCTATACACACGTGACCAGACCTTTTTATCCCCTTGGTCCTTTATTTTCCCACTTTCACTTCTCCCCAAATCACTTGAACTTCCTGCTATCCCTACATTGGTTTCTCCCCTACACATCCCACAATAAGCCACGAGTGAATCAACACAGACAGGTACCCAGGGGGGACCACCAAGCCACAGCTGAAATGCAGAGTGTGGATTTCTTTCCTTACCCTGCTAACAAGGCCGTGCAGCAGGGACACATAGGGACACACAGGGACACAGGCTCTGCTAGGCTCAGTTCATCCGAGTGCCAGGGGAGCCCACTGCTCGCCCCAGTCTATCAAAGGCCTCGCACACACGCAGTTCATCACCTTGCTGTACTTTATATCATCTCTGGGCTTTTGACCTCTCTCTCTCAGCTGGAGACTCAAGTCTGACTGTGGAAATGCCTCTTAAGTATTTGATAACATTTATGTTATCTCTACACCTCTGTCAAACCAGACAGTAGGCATAATATGTGAAGTTCTCCCACAGTGATATTCTTAGTATTCCCAGCTGCAACAACACTTGAGCAAAACTACTCCCCCCTTGCCAAACCTTCCATTTTCGATCCTTTCCTCCCAACATGCCATATGTGACCACAAAATGCTTTCCTTCTGCATCCCATAACCCCTCCCACAACCCTATGCGGCAACACCCTTAAATCCCAAAGATGCTCCAGGACCGACAGGTCTTGATGGGTATCATGGCTGGAGGCCCAGGCTGCCTCTGGGGACAAGCCCTGGAGTGGGAGGGGCCCCAAAGAAGACATGCATTTCTCTCTGACCTTATTGTGAGCTCCCACCTACTGTATGTGTCCCCACGCTCCTTGGGCTCCTGGAGATGGAGCTCTGATGGGCTGGTAATTCTTGGAATGGGCCTGGGAGAGGCCAGGACTGGGTGATGTTTGGGCTCCCCCCATCCATCACGGCCTCTCTGTAGTCCTCACTGGAAGCTTTCGGCACACAACCTAAAAAACCTTGCCATCTCCACCTATGCTATCATCTCATTAAAGATCCTGATGAGAACTCTAATGAAAATGTTATCTACTGGAATTGCTTCACAGCACACAGTCAGCTAGAGAAGGGCACAGACCTGGAGTAGGAGGGCAGTGTTCATATTCAACATCTCCCAGTCAGAGAAGGAACATCTTTAACAAACACATCCTCATGAAAGCATTAACAATTGTTTGCAGTCTATTCCACTACTATCAAAGCTCAAAGACCCAGCTTCTCCTCTACTGCAATTGGCAAAAATCACACTTAAGCCTACTTTCTGAGGCACTCTAGGTCCTGACAGCAAGCTTCAAGCTCAGGAAAAACAATTAACAATTTCAAAAATCAATTTTCTCAATGCAGTTTTATGCTAACTATACAACTTATTTTCAACTGTGCATGGAACTAGAAATAGAAGTGAATATTGGTATTCCAATTACAGCTGAATAATGAATATCAAGACCTTCAGTCAAAAAAGTGACTGAAGACACTGACAGTGTTATTTAAAATTAAATCTCATGAGCTGGTCCCACCTGCTCACCCGTATTAAGAAAACTGATGAAAATGAAAGTCAGGAATAAAACCTAGGCCACAACTACAAGAGAAAGAATGAAAAGAAGCACACTATGCCACAAGCTTCCTTACATTTGTTCAAAGGCAAAGACATTCCACATCAGGGATGTGAATGCTATTATTCTTTACTGGTCAGGTTTTGTACTTAAGTATTCTACTTTTTTTTTTTTTTTTTTTGCCAGGAGTATCCCATACTGAATCCTAACACTTGACTTACTGTTAAAATCAATAGTAAGAACCATCAGTTTTCTCCAAGGCACAAAGCTTGCTTGTTAAAAAGTGTAGTGGGGCTGCCTGTGCAATAAAAATACTAGATTACTGATTCTCAACTCAACTACAGGCCTCTTGTTACAGAATTATAGCATTCTTTGTGATTCAGAGCAGCATCTTCTTAGGAAACACTTAATCCCAAGTAAATGATGCTTTAAACAAGCTTGGCAGGCACTTCTAATAAAGTATGATATGCAAGGTTGTGAAATATTTGTAGCTACAGAAAGACAGAATAGATTATGGAAGGATTTGGACACACAGTATAACAAAGCCACTTCCTCTGTATTTGATGAGAAATGATGCATCTTCTGTGCTTCAAACACACAGAACCACCATGACAATACTTTAGGAAGCAGATGGGGAAGAAATTTTTAATTTTTTAGATAGCAATGGAAATGGTGATCTCCATAATATCTCAGTGTATACTTAGTTGAAATGAACTAGGAAAAGCATTTAGAGGTGCTTGCAGAAGAAACAAACTGAACAGCTCCTACTAGCTGATTTGCAACTTCTGCCACCTCCTTCTTGGGTCATTACTTCACAATACCATTAATTATATGTTAACATAATTTAGAATTTTCTTAAGAAGGGAACCTTAAGGCTCAGAGTCCTCACTGATGTACAGCAAGTTCACAGGGGAAAATCTCAGCTCGTACTTCCATCAAAAGTTATTGGGTGAAATCAAGCAGAGGGCATAATTCAGTAGAATGTAACAAATATTACTGTTTTACACATCTGTGATATTTACTTTAGAGTTTTAAAATCCACAGAATGCAACAGTCACAGAGGAACTTGTAAGTTAGTACTCAGCTTTCTAAGAAAACTTCACTTCATAATAAAGCAAGGAAAACATCAAAAACAGGATCAAGTGAGAGTCAGACACGGTAAAATTGAAAAATAATATCAGGAAATGTGGCAGTAAGGATAAAATAAAAGATGCTAGATGAAAATACTTCTCCTTAGATAGTAACAAAAAATAGGGCGACTGACTTAACAGATCACTTTTTGGAATACTGGGACACAGAATTCATTTCTGACCTGAAAAAGCATGCACAAAAATATTGCACTTCTTTTTCCCTCTTGGTAAATAAAAGCCACATGTACAAAAAACTTAAGATTTTATTTAAGACTGGTGTATTTTAAGACAAGTCGGAATTCAGAGACAGACTACTCAAAATATTCCACATAAACCCATTTTAAAAACTAAAAATCCACCTAAAGTAGTTAATGCTGTGGCTATAGAACAGAAATGCTATTATTTGTATGTTAAAGCTGTATTATAAAGCCCTTAAAAATCCTAAGCCTAAACTACCTTTGCTACACGACCCACAGGAGAATATGATCAATGAGTTATTGATTATGAATCTAAGGCATAATGTCTGTAACCCAAAGGATAAGGCAAGGTCAGTATTAGACTGGAAGGGCTCTGCACTGAAGATCGTACAGGGAAGCATTATTTAGAGTGAGTAATACCAGCCCATACCCGTTAAACACACACAGCTCAAGCTGCATTCAGGGTGCTACTACCAAACCGAGCTGTTAGGAAAACCTAAGGTATGAAAAAGCAACTGATGACAGGTGGAGCCAGGAGAGAGTGAGCTAATCGTCAAGCGCACTGCATTGTAGTTATAATGCGTTTAGGGCCGGCTAAAAACACTGTTTCCTAATACACTCGGAGGTGAATAGTGACATGGACTGGTGACACCAGACAGCGAAACCCTACTGTACCCTTTGATAAGTGACACTGAGCTTCATCCTCATTATCTACCATGCTGCCACAAAACAGGAATAGCAAATCCCAACTTGGACTGAACCTTCGAGGAAGGGTAAAACTTTGAATATAGTTCCTGGGAAGAAAAGCATCAGTCAGGAAGTGACTGTGGAGCAGTCGGCTATAGCTGGTGAGTTCAGCTATGCCCTGAACTGCCCAGAGAACCCCAGGGCCCCAGCACGGCAAGAGCAACCAGAAATCAGTATGGAAGAACAGTGGCATAGTTTCAACTTGCATGAATGAGAAAGGTTTAAGCTTGAAATGTAGTAAAAATAACATTCATGCATACGCAGAAAGAAGCTTTAATTATTAAACTGATGATCTGAGAACAGAAGTAGCTTAGCAAGAATTAAAAGCCTCTTAGAAAGCATTATGCTTTCTAGCCCTTCCACTGTCTGTGTTATTTCTTCTGGCACATTTCAAATACCTGCCACATATAAGCAGAAAAAAGTTATTTCCTATAAACATTCCCAGATATGGTTCCTCAAAAGTTAAAAGAGAACCATGAGGAGAACAGTTCAGAAAGCTTCTGGTCATCACTTCACTGTAACAGTAGTTTTAAACAGCCATAAGGAAAGTGAACAACCCAGAAACATGCTTGCAAAAAGAAAAAAATTTGCAATCACACAAATAGGACTATTTTGCAAAACATTTGTGATATAAACACCAGAAGTCTATTCCTAAAACAAAAGTAGGAGGGGCCTACTTTGAGTATCCAAATGTAGAAATCAGTGTTTTATTCCCCAGTGTTTGCTTGGGAGCACTGCAACTCAAAACGTGAAGCAAGACAAATCCCGACAAAAATGCCAAGTAAAAAACAATTTTATTTTTTGACAAAAAACTGCCAAGCATTTTGTATTTTTTTGATGCAAGAACACAGCATTCCTAACAACTGGCCAACAGGCACATATCCAGCACCGAAAATTGAAACTCCTAACAACATAAGGTGTTTCGGGATTTTTAAAATTTATTTTACCAAGTACACAACTCATCAAATTGTAACTGACGAGAGGTGAACCACCCAAGACTTTCCAATCTCGTTTCTAAGCGACATCAGCACGCACCCCAAGTTCTGGGCGGAAGGCACGGCAGAAGCAGCTCCAGGCCGCGCTCCCCTCGGGCGCACGCTGGCCGCACACCTCCCCCGACAGGAGGGGCTGTCTGGGGACAGCGGGCAGAGCCCGGCGGAGCTCGGGGCCCGTTCAGCACCGCGGAGCGGCCGGGCCGGGAGGAGCCGCCCCCCGGCCGCCGCCGGCCCCAGCGCTGCCCGGGCCTCGCGGCGCGGGAGGCGCAGCCGG